>JANTPZ010146473.1:0-48950 GCA_025593235.1 Vachellia pachyceras
ATTAGAATCATTCAGAAGTTCAAAGAGTTACAGAAGCAAAGAGACAGGATATGATGAGATCCTGTTTAGTGATTCTAATGCCTAGAGTTAAATAGAGGCATAAAGCATGAATAGCTAAAGTATAGTTATGATATAGAAATGTTATTTGGGCTGTGTTTTATGACAGCTAAGTATGAGAATGAGTTGGACAGACGTTGAATAAGTTGTGGTTAATTTTCTAAAGAAATTAGAAGGTAAGCAGTATTAGAAGTATTAGAGCTGCTGAAGGGCTTTATGATTATTAAGAGTAAGCCAAATACACTGTGATAGACACAGTAGCCGCCGCAGCAATTTCAATAACCACAACAGACTTCCCAACTTAAGTCAGCCCAAGTTTAATAGCAATGGAGGCATAGTACTAGCAGCAGAGTCTGAGGATACTTCATGATGAAATTATCTGCTAGTATATAGGCTTAAATCTATATATGATGAAAGATTCCTATGAGGATAAATAGTAAAGTTGAAATGACCATTGATGAATTGGTTAAGGAATCTTAACAGCTACCGAAAGGAAAGTTATATAGCCCGTCATAATGATACAAATGATGAGAAATGGAGAAAGAAGTTATATGGCACACCCCAGAATAGTAAAGGCAAGTAATGTAGAACAAAGAGATGCTTTGGGCAATGAGACTTAAAATAGTGATATTTCACTATGTTTCAAGGCATCGTAGAAGGGTGTGATTCTCAGGCCAAGTATGAAAATGAGAAATGAGTAAATGCCACTGCTAAATAAGTAAAAAAAAAAGCTAATAAGGTTCCCTGATTGGAACAAGGTACGTTGTGTTATGATGAGCAGAGGAAGTACCCAACAGAAAGCATACAAGAGAATGCGTTAGCCAAAAAGTATCTCTCTATAGTTCGGGATGGTGATCTTCCTATGCCATCGCAGCAGTTAGGCGAGCCACTTTCTGATAGACAGGGGTACGTGGAATGTTTAAAGATGAAGGAATAGTCATTGATTGGCCTTACCTCCGAATCTGAGCTACAGGCACTAGGAATTTCCTGTTTCCCAGTTAAAAAGGAAAGATCTTGTAACAGATTATTGTAAAAGTAATTTGGCAAGAGCTAATGTCAGAGAAAGTATGTAGGGAAACATAATAAAAGAGGAAAGCTAAGAGCCTAGGATTAATGACTCAGATGTGTAAATTTCGAAGACGAAATTTATTGTAAGGGGGGAAGAAATGTAATATCCACCCTTTTATGTAATTTGAAATAAAGGTCAGATAGATAGTGATGAGATGAGAATAGGTCTATAGAAATAATGTACAAAAAGAGAAGATGTCAATGGACCAAAGAGACATTGGTTAAATTAGTCCTAAGGCTTTGAAATTACTAAAAATGTAAGCCAGGGACATAAATATCATTAAGTAAAAAGACCAAGGGCATAAAGGTCTTTCAGTGTTAAAAGTAAGGGTAAAATGGTAATTTTGGAATAATAGAGAAAGTAAGGGCAAAATGGTAATTATGAGAATATGGAAGGGCATTTTAGTCATTTAACAAGTCAAAGTCAAAAGTCAATTGTTGACCAAAAATTTACAGATGCCCAATAGACAGAGCCCGACTCACTAATCACAACCGTGATTCACGGATTTTCCAGATTCGGATTGGATTTTTGTCTATGTAATTTTGAAGGGCAAAAGAAGGAAAATAATTATTTAAGGTATCAGGAGCTCTTCAAAAATTGAGACAAAAATATGGAAAAATCCAGTGAATTTTATAGTATTTAATAAAATTATTATCCAGTGTACGATTAAGGCGATTTTCCCGAAAATCGGGAAAAAGACCAGAAAATCCCCAAAATATAATTATTTCAAAAATTAATTTTGGACAATCTAGAGGGAATTTTGGAAAAAAGGAAAAGGGCTAGAGAATCAGTGAAAAATGTAGTATTTTTCAAGGCCCTAAAAATATTTTGCCCTCTGATTGCTCGTTTTCAGGGAGTTTGGACAGGATAAAATAATCCTATAAAATTTGAGGAAATCAAGGGGTATTTTGGGGATAATAAATTTTCCATATTCAAGAGGAAAATATGGAAATTAAATGAGGAAGAAAATATCTTCAGAAAAGTAAAAAAAGATTTACCGGAATAAAGTTATGTTTACCGGTAAAAAGTGTAATCGGTAAAAGTAACCGAATTGGATCCAGTTTGGCTAACCAAACCAGATTTTAACCATCTAGTTACAGCCATCATGAGCCACTTTTGAGGAGCCAATGAGAAGCACACAAATGTTGGATTGGTGGCATCATTTTCAACCTTCAGATTAAACTTGTAAGTTAAGGCTAAATACAAGCCAACATAATTTAACCATTGTTACCCTTTTGAGCCCATCACTCTTGGAAACCAGCATTTGGAAAACTATGTTTTTATATGCAAGCATATCCTGATCAAATTGTGGTTCATACTCATTTCTTCTAAAAAAATAAAAACAAAAAAACAAAAAAAAGAAGGAGAGAAGGAGAGAAATAAAGAGAAAAGTAATATAATGCTTGAATATGTATTTCTCTAAAGTCTTGCAAAGGAATTGACATGATTTGTTTCCTTTGGTGTTGTGTATTCAAGAACTTCTTTTCATCATTTCATTATCTTTAACCCCCATCATCCATCTTAAACCCCAAAGCCCTCTTGATTCACACTATATTGATCTTGTGGTGGAGAGGTAGAATAATTACAAGCATATGGTAGAGATTTAATTAAGTAGACCATGAGTGAAATTGTCCTTACCTAGTGAGCTGAGAGAGAAATACTTACACCTTTTGAGAGGAAGTCTCTTTTATTCTGTCTTTTGAATTGAACTCTCTTAGGGATTGATTTACTATTGTCTCTGCCATTATCCTTGTTAATTCCTTGACAAATGCTTTTACTAAACTCTATAGTCATGGACTCATGTGGATACTGTTAGATATTAGTTTTGATGATGTCAAATAAGAGCAAAATGTTTTTACAATGCAAAAGTTTCACAATACATATTTACCATGTATAATGATTTTACAATGCATATTGGTTAATTAATATTTGTGCATTCTTTTATTTAGAGGATGATTTGGTTAAATAATTCTTTTTGAATGTTAAAATGTTTTAAATAGATGTTTTATCATTATCTCATATTTATTCAGATGTTCAAAACTGATTCTGGAAGTTAACACTCGAGCACAAAGTCAAACACTCGAGTGTGATGAGTTTTCGGGGCTTCCTGTTGAGTTTTTGGGCTCAACACTCGAGTATTAGGCCATAACACTCGAGTATTGACATTTGGGGAGTCAACACTCGAGCACTGGATCACAGCACTCGAGTATTGACCTCTGGGACTCAATACTCGAGCACTGGATCTCTAGCACTCGAGCATTGGGGTCCTCTGTTTTTGACAGCTTTACATATGTCTGGTATTTTGATCATATCTCACAAAATACAACTTCGATTGATGTGAAACCAATTGCATATGAAACTAGACTCAAAATGCGTTTCAGAGACACCAAGAACAGCATCAAATGATTTTAAATGAAAGAGATATGAATTTCTAAACTTGGTGGTCAAAACTGAACGCATCATGTCTGACCTGTGCTTATTGAATCTATCATAACTTTCTTTATATACATTATTTGGGTCTGATTATTGTTTCATATGAAAGTAGACTTGCAGGGATTTCTATTGATATATTATATGCAAGGTTTGAAGTTGAATTGAGAGAGTTATGATCATTGAAAGTTGAGCTACAAGCTGCACTCGAGCACCAGATTTTCAGCACTTCAAGTATTGGCTGAAAGTGTTGCCAACACTCGAGCACTAAGTTTCAGCACTCGAGTGTTGACCATTCTTCTCAACACTTTCAGACAACACTTCCAGCATTGGCTACCAGCATGAGCCAACACTCGAGCACAGTTTTTCCAGCACTCGAGTGTTGAAGTTTTTCACACAACACTTGAAGCCAACACTTCCAGTATTCACTTCAAGTGCTTCCAACACTCGAGTATCAAAATTTAACACTCGAGTATTGTGATCTGACAGAGACATTTTTCATCACTTGCACAGAACACTCGAGTATTGCTAGAAAGTGTTATTAACACTCAAGTACTGATTCATAACACTCGAGTATTTGAATATTTTCATAACACTTTCACATAACACTCGAGTACTAGATTCAAGTATCGGGCTAAAATATTTTACTGTTCATCAACACTTTCTAAGAGCACTCGAGCATTCACTTCAAGCATTGGCATCACTCGAGCACCATGATTTTAACACTCGAGTATGAGACTTTTCTGAACATATATTTTCAACACTTGCACAGAATACTCGAGCAACCTTATCAAGCACTGTCAGCACTCAAGCACGGAGATTTATCACTCGAGTATTTGACTCTTTTCATAACACTCTCACATAACACTCGAGTATTACATCAAAGCATTGAACTTTACTTTGAAACTTTCTGAGCAACACTCGAGTACTAAAATCTTTCACTCGAGCACTGTCTCTCTCTCTCTATCTGACAGCTACAAAGTCTGACAGCTACACCTACTTTTTCCTTATATGTGTAACGGCTTTTTAAATATCAACTGCTCTCATCATTGCTCTGTGCCTTTTTATAGTAACAGAAAATGGGTTCTTCAAAACCCTTTCCAGCGTGGACTCTCAACGGACAAAATTACATACGTTGGACATACTACCTACGGAGCTACAGTCAGACCACTAAAATAGCAGTTGAGAGTAACGGATACAAATCACACTCCAATGGCTATACAAACTCTGAGCAACGGCTAGCAAATAAAGTCTGGGCTATAAATGAGAAGCAATCAAGCCAGAGTAAAAATAGTGAGGAGACGAGAGATGACGAAGATGATAGAGTCACTGAACACAAAACAGAGCACATCTTTATGACTCTAACACTTTCTTCTCCGAGAGCTTCATTGTTCATTTATCCACTCTTTGAGAGAGTAATTTATTGGTTCATCCAAACTCATTGTATTTCCGTGAGAAACTCAAGATTGGGATCTTGAGATTGTTGGGTTGAGTTTGTGTTGAGAAAAACAGAGCATGTTGGTCTCTGTGCAATTTGTGAGGGGGAGTAATTGTAAAGGTTCTCAAGTACCTACGTTATAAACTTGAGTGGGTTCATAAATGCCTGGAAACATTTATGGGGTTCTCAAGTACCCACCGTCACAAACTTGAAACTGATTCACAAGTGTCCGTAGTGAACTTGTGTTTGTAATGGTTTTCTAAGTACCTGGTTTAAACTTGGATGTTATAGTGGATTGAAAATCTCAGAGGTGCTCTGGGGACTGGATGTAGGTCAGAGAGGGCCGAACCAGGATAAATCGTTGTGTGCTTTATATTCTTTCATCTTCATTAACCTGTATTGTTTTCCAAGCATGCAATCTGTTTTCAACATCTATGGTTTTGATAAACTTGATTTGAATGTTTTAATAAATTAAGTTTTGAACGAAAATTTTGTAAAAACCCAATTCACCCCCCTCTTGGGTGCAGCCATCCTAACACTATGATATGCACAAACATAACCTATATATAAACAGATGCAAAATTGAAACAAGTAAGAATGCAAAACAAGCAAACAAAAGGCACAATCTAGCCTAAACTAATGGCTTAGGCTCCCCGGCAACGGCGCCATTTTTGATCCGACTATAACACAGATGTTAGTATAAAAACTTTGTAGTTATCAGGCCTTAGAAACAGATCAAAACAATTGTGATTTCCAAGGATTGCACTATAGGGTGCAACCCCAAGGTCGTTCTCTACGGAGCCTTGTGCACCACTAGTTAGTTAGCTTGTAGTTAAGTTAGCTTTTTAAGTGAAAACTATGTTTGATTCAAAATTGCATATAACTAAAGCTAATTACAAAACAAAATTTCTTAAACTTCGATGACATCGAGATATTTTTCAACTGTCGTCCTCATGTTGATGATTGCCCTGATATTGGTCTGTCAACTTTGACAAGTACTTTGTTCCCTCTAGTTGGAAGACTGTTTAGAAGACATCAATACTTCAACCTCACTCATAATAAGTTATATAGACACACCGACATGTCCTAATAAACTGCAGTCAAGTTGATCATTTCATTTAGTGAGTATTAGTACCAACATATTTTATTAATTTAAATTATGTTTTTCAACTTATATCATGACAGAGTTCAAAAATTATGTCAAGCGTCAACTACGTATCCAGGCACAGATGTCCATTGAGATTGATAGAATGGTGCATAGAGAATTCCCAAGTTGGTTTACACGTAGAATACACAATGACGACAACCCCCAGCAGTTGATTTAACAAGTCTTGCCACCGTCTCACTGTAGTATGCAAAAAGATTTATTGCATACAACATCAACGGGTTCAAGTTCTGCACAGTTTCATGGGATCAAGGTTCTCTCACCCAAAATTTCGGGGTTTTTGGGACCTTTGGTACAAGAAGTTATGCGAGTGGCAGTGATGGTGACAAGCGTTTCAGAGGTGTCCCCTACTATGGAAAACTAGTTGACATCATCAAACTGAATTTTTAGGGGCAATTCACCATTACATTATTTAAGTGTTCCTGGGCAAATATGATAACTCCTCGTGAAATCACTACAGATGATCTTGGCATCACATCTATGAATTTCTCAAAGCCCATTCACACAGACGACTCTTAGGACAATGAGCCATATATTCTAGCATAGAGGTACAACAAGTTTATTATGTGGAAGATGAAAAGCATAGAGATTAGAGCATGGTTATTCATCTTAAGCCTAAAGATCTTTATGACATGGGTGATAGTGATGAACAGTTGACACATGAGGCGGAGCCATTATATCCTACTAATTTTGAAAACTTCTTTCCCAAAGGAGATGATGATTTACCACTTGTCAAAGCTATTGAAGATGAATAAATAAATTAGGTACATAATATATTTAATTTTATTTGTTTCAATTTGAATTTTTTTAAAAAACTCACGTATTTGGAACCGTTGCAAATGTCTAAAACCGCTGCAAACATCGTTACCTAAAACGTTGCAAAACAAACCACTACTAAAGAAACCGTTGCAAAACACAGTTACCTAAATTGTTGCTAATTTCAACCAAACATCATATAAATACCCCTTCCCCCATTTCATTTTTCACTCAACCCAAGCAAGGCATGGTGGTGATTTTCACAATTTAATTTTTTTTGGAATCTAGAGTTGATAAATTTGTGTTAGTTAATTTATTAATAATTTTTGAATATGTTTTTTTTATTTTTCAGGTTATCCAAATTCATTAGGTATTACATATGCCGTGTAATTAATAGTATTTATAAAGTATAAATAATTTATTAATTTTAAGTTCTAGTTTATAATAAAAAAAATTTAATTATGATTAAATAACTTGTTTTTGTGTTTTTATTTTCACAAAGTTTAGTGATGATTTTGGAACCGCTACAAAATTCCCTATTGAGAGTTTTTAGTTATTCTAGAATTGGCGGACTTTTTGAATTTTCAAGGCAGTGGTAGCGATTCCATAACTGATACTAATTTTTTGAGGGAAAAATTACCCATACCTCTAAAATCAGCAGGAATTTACAATTTTTAAATGTAGTAGCGGTTTTAAAACCTCTACTAGATACTTTTTTTTCCATCTTCTCATATTTTAGTCGTGGTTCCTGACCCGCTACAAATGTCAAGCCCAAAAGTCGAGTTCCCCTAATTTAGTAGCGGTTTTTTGTCCACTACAAATATTTGCCTATCATCCCCTCGTTCTTCTTTAGTTGTAGTGGTTGCTAACAAGCATTGCAAATGTAGTAGCGGTCTTTTCTATATGTGTTGTGGTTCTGCAAAACCATTGCTAAATTCTTTGCCAAGGTGTTTTTTGCAGCGGTTTTCTAAATCACTACTACATGCACCTGTAGCGGTTAAAACCGCTACGAATGCATAAAATAACTGCTACTGATACTACCTTTTTTGTAGTGAAAGGGACGCCATCTCTCCCTACTTATTTGTTCTATTCATTGATAGGCTATCTCATATCATCAATTATGCCATCAATGATGGTACATGGAAACTGATCAATATAACAAGAAATGTCTTGTCGATATAACATTTGCTATTGTTGATGTTTTGCTTTTGTTTGGGGAAGCTTCAGTGGAACAAGCCAAATTGTTTTTCTGAGGCCTCCTGTGAGAATTAGTTTAGACAAAACATCAATATTTTTCTCTCCAAAAGTAACAGCTACTAATCAAAGGAAGGATCAATGATATCATTGGAATGATGATTTCAGATGATATTGGGCAAAGGAAACTTATAATATATTATGAATCGGGTCAGCTCTAATTTGTCTCTTGGAAGGCACTATTCCCTATATATCCTATGCAAGTTGCTAGGATACCTTCAAGTATTTGTGATGAGGTGGAGAGGATCTTAGGGTAGTTCAAGGTGGTCATGGCCCTCATATCATTGCTTGGGACAAACTTGTTAGCGTAGGATTTGACCAAGAGGGGGTGAATTGGTCAAATTACAAATTTTAAAACTTTAAAACACAAAAGTAATAACAAAGTCACCGAGAGTAAAGAAGAAGAATGAACACGGAGAATTATCCTGGTTCGGTCCTCTTGACCTACGTTCAGTCCTCAGAGCACCTCTGAGATTTTTAAATCTACTATCAACAGCAATCTGAGGCTTCTCAAGCCTTTACAACGGGAACTCACTCCCCCTCAAACTTTTCACTAAAACATAGTGTCTCACCCTCTATTTTCTAGCTCAATCTCAGCTCAAATGGCACAAGGTCCCAACCTTGTGTTTCTCACAGATTTACAATGAATGTTTGCTCAAAGAAGCTATCTTAAAAGAGTGGATAGCTAAAACTGAAGTACAGAAGGAATATTGAAAGCTTTACAGAGAATGTAATAAATGGCTTTTAATGTTCAGAATGTTCGTCATCATCTCTGTATTGAATGCTTGGCTTTTTATAGTTGAGAAGTAATGAAGTGTCCGTTGGATTCCATTAATAGATGTTACTGTCAACAACGACCATCTGGTTTGCCATTAATGCAACATTTAATGCAGTTTGAATGATGAGCAATGATGTCTGCAGATGAACGTTAAAGACTCCGAGTCTTAGAATACGTCTGGGCTTCTTTCCTTATTTAATGTTCTAAGCTTCTGCATTTATGAGAATAGATGACATTCAAAATATCGTTACACAGATAAGGAAAGTATGTATATAGCGTAGGTGAAGTGTGTCAGACATAAAAGCTGTCAGAAGAGCAGTGCTCGAGCATAGCTTTTTCAATGCTCGAGTATTGCCTAATGATTTTCAAAGGAAAGTTCAATGCTTTGACATATTGCTCGAGTATTGTATGAAAGTGTTTGAAAAATATCTGAATACTCAAGTGTAAAATCACAGTGCTTGAGTGCTGTCAATGCTTCTTAAGTTTACTCGAGTATTCTGTGAAATTATTGTGAAGAAGAGTAGTAAAAAGAGCTCAATACTCGAGTGATAAATAAAGATGCTCGAGCATTAAGAATGCTGGCAAAGAGTGCTGGAGCATTCTTAAGAAGTATGAGTGAACAGTAAAAATTTTGAGCCCGATGCTCGAGCATTGAAAGCTAGTACTCTCAATCAATGCTTGCAGTATTCTCTTCCAGTGTTGTGTGAAAAACTTCAATACTCGAGCACTGTGAACTTGTGCTTGAGTAAAACACGACAGCATAGAAGAAAAGACTCAATACTCGAGCACTGCGTTACTAGTGCTCGAGCACTGGCTCTACTGTCAGCCAATGCTTGAAGTACTGTCAAAAACTGTAAATACTCGAGCACAATGTTCTAGTGCTCGAGCATTGGTTATACTTTCAACCAATGCTTGGAGTGTTGACTGGAAGCATTTTCAAAAACCCCAATATTCGAGCATTGTGTTCCTAGTGCTCGAGCATTGGCTGTGCTTTCAGCCAATACTTGAAGTACTGCATTACAGCTCTGTCTGAGTGCTCTGTTTCAGCCCGATACTCGAGCACTGAGTGCCAGTGCTCTAGCATTGGCAATACTTCTTACCAATGCTTGAAGTACTCGATGAAAGTGTTGTTCATAGCTTCATTTTCAGAACACGATGCTCGAGCATTAAGTTCCAATGCTCGAGCATTGGTAATACCTGAAAGCTTTACTAGAGTGCTGAGTTAGAGTGTTGTTTAAAAACACATTTTTAAGTTACAGAACTCGAGCATTGAAACCCAATGCTCGAGTATTGTTCATACTTTAACTCAATACTCGAGTAAACTCAGCAAGTACTAATCTAACACTTAAAAAACAATCTTTGTAACAGTTTCAAAACTTATTTTCAACTTCATAATTCCTTTAGCATAAGATATCCATTTTGTTATCATCAAAACAAGGTATCAACAAAACTGATTCAACCCAAGAGTTGCGATGGCCTTGGTTTTGGAAGACTGGCATCCTTAGCCGTGCATTTGGAGTGAAAATAGCATGGAATTTAGTGATAATTGGTTTAAAAAGGCTTTTAGGCAAACATTTTTCATCACAAACAATGCTTTGAAGTGATGATAACTTGCTAACTTTTCAAAAAGAGGACTCAAGATTGTGGAGATTTATTTGTTAGCAAAAAGAATTAATAGATAATGCTACGAGATGACATGTACGATGTAGAGACTCAGGTTCTTTCATGACACTTGGCTATATCATAATACCAATCTAAATGATACATGCCTTAGACCTTTGACCTTTGAGGAAGAAGAGTCTACATTTGGCGTGTTGGGTGAAGAATGACACGTAGGATTACTCTCACCTAAGTGGCTTGGTCAGTAGTAATGTTAGGTTTAACACTGCAATACCTCCATATAAGGAGGATGGACATGACGTGTTAACATGGAGTCATACTAATCAAGGTATATTTACTACTGAAGGTGCATACTTCCTTATTGAAAAAACCCATCTAATTCCCACAAATTTGTCTATGATGCGATATGGAAATGGAAGGGTGTATAAACAATTAGAGTCTCTTATGGATTATTATTAACAACATATTACAGACAAATGAATGGAGGAGTAAATGGTCCCAATCGCCTCCTATCTGTGCATTTTTGTCAGGTAGGAAATGAAAATGTTTTGCACATCCTAAGGGATTGTTCTTATGCAAGGAAGCTGTGGATTTCTTTACCTAACCCTAAGTGCAACTCACAATTTTACTCAGCTTCTCTTTATGATTTGATGGCTTTGATTTGAGTAGAGAATTGGGGTTCATTGTGAAATCTGATGGACTCTCATTTGGGGGGGTTTTTATATGGATGTTATGGTCATGAAGAAATAAATATGATCAATGATAACTACAAAACCAAATGACCCAGCTAAAATAATCTTTAATACTTGGCAGTCCTTTGTGTAAGTTGTCACGGACTTACTCTTTTCTTGCCCATGCGGCACTTAGACACTCCTATTTTAGTGACTAAGTCAGCCTAATACTCCTCAAGAGGTAAGCAAGTATGCTTTGGATAGGAAAGAAGAGAACTCAAGTATTGAATACTTGAAAAGAGAATGTTATTCACAAGGAGAATACTTTACACGTGTTTGGAAGCTTGGTTCCTTGGTTTCTTCGTTGCCTTGCCAAATGACCAAGGCCACCTATTTATAACCTTTCCACCTCCTTAATGAACGGTGGAGATTGATTCAATCCTACGGCTTACATTGCGTATCTAGAAAATTCTATACAAGACTAGAAATATCTTACACGTTCTATAAGTTTCTACACTATTCTAGACAACTCTTGAATAATCCTCCATGAGCTTCTAGAACGTTCCAGAGTCTTCCACAGTATTCTAGAGCCTTCCACGATATTCTGGAACATTCCGGAACATTCTAGATTATTCCAGAACATTCCATCGTATTCTAGAACTTTCCAGAGAGTTCTAGATTCTTCTGCAGAGTTCCAGAACTTTCTCTAATGCTCTAGAATTCTCTACCAATATCTTCATTTTCTTAAGATAAATCTCAGTTTTATGCGGTGGAATTTCGAACTTGTGATAAAGTTCATAGAATTACCCAGACTAGATTGATTCCAACCAGTAAAATTCAATCATCATGGCAACCTTTTGATATTAAATGGGTTAAAGTTAATATGGATGGAGCGGTTTCTACGTCCAAGATGATAGCAGGTTGTGGCAGTCTTATTAGAGATAATGTTGAATGTTGGATTTTTGGTTTTCATGCAACAAATTGGCCAATGTTTAATGCATGAGGCTGAAGAATGGGCAATATATAAGGGCTTACTATTAGCATGGGACTTCATGCAGCAAATTAACCAATGTTATTCATCATATTTCGAGAGAACATAATGAGGTTCTTGACGCTTTGGCTAAAGAAGGTTTATCTAGATCACCTACTTTGGAGGCTCCTCCTCATTTGGAGCATATGTGCAGTAAAGATGTTTGGGACTAAATCCCCATTTAGTTTAGTAATTTTTTTATGGTGCCCTCGCATGTGTTTAAAAAAAAGAGAGAATTCCCTTTCTAGCCTAATTTCTATGCAATCAATCACATCCAAAATATTCATAATATATTCAATAATGCCTTAAATACACGACAAAAACTCCCAAAATGATATGAAAATACCATGCAAAATATGGGTTTATTAGTATTTATTTGGAATTTTCCCTTTTCATAATTTCAATTTAAATAAAATGTCTGTCATATGTTCAAAATTTGTTTTTGGAACAATTTCAGACAATTTTGTGAATTTTTATTAATCATTACCAAAGAAAATATCAAGATAATTTGTCTTAGAAACATAACCATCAGAGCTGAGCAAATGACCCGCAACCCGTGAACCTGCTCGGGCTCCATATGATGTTTACTTATTTGGGCCTGCGCAAAAAGTAGCTCGTAACGGACGGACTTAAACATGCGGATTAGTGGAATGAACGGGACGAGTCACATGTTTGACCTTGGCTGCATGTGCTCATTTACTTTTTTTTTTTGAAAAAAAATCACCAATTTGAAATGAAAGGCAGCAAGGGCAATCGGTTGCAGTAGCACAGCAGCACTTCATCGCCTCAACCTCAAACGCACTCGGTACCCCATTTTCTTCATCGCCGCAATCCCGCAAACATTCACTGCTAGCTGCGCTGCCGTCGCTCTGCTCTCGGCCTCTCGATCTGCTGCTTTACACTTTTCTCCACTTCATTGCTCTGCTGCTCTCGCTCCGTCGCTCGGTATCTGCGTTTGCTTCGTCTCATTCGGCGAAGCATTTGGGTTAGGATTCTCTTTCACCCTTTGCCTTTTGTCATTCTTTGGGTTCTGAGTTAGGATTTTGTAATCTGTATCCCTGTTTTTGTTCCTTGAGGATGATGATGCGATCCATTCACAAATGAGAGCTGGTCTTCATAGCCTAAGCCTGAGAGTTTTTTTTTTCATAAAAGAGTTTCCCTGATAATTTTCTCGAAGCTAAGTCAATCAAAATATAAGTGTGAAACTCTGCGTATCTGTTACTGTTTCCAACCATCTTAAGAACAGGTGGTTCGTGTTTCTGTTTTCCAACCATCCCTCCGCGTATCTTCTTTTCCCTCTGCTTGTTTGAGTATGAAACTGAATAATCCTATACCTCAGAGAATACCTCTCCCACAAACGAAAATGGTTAAAGAAAAATTGCTGTTTTAGATTATTATTTGGTACAGCAGAAACGCTTTGAAAAATTGCAGGTCTTAAGATGTGGCTTTTGGTTGCGCAAACAGTGAAGAATAATTAGGAGTGTAGTTTTTTGTGTGTAATTTTGGTTTTTATAGGCTTAAAGCTTATGCTTTCTTCCTCCTCCTCCCTGCACTTTTGGGGGGAGGGTTATGGGAATGAAGGAAGAAGAAAGGTGAGAAGGAGAAAAGTGTGAAGCAAGGTAGTTGGTGTAGCTGTGAGACATAGATTGGAGGTTTTTACCCGGAACTTGTAAAATCCCTGGCTGGTGAAAAAATCATGTGATAACTTGTACCACTATACATAACTTGTACTACTGAGTAATAATAATATTAATATTTATATGTTTTTATTGCTTAATGTCTGGCTTTTGTTGGTGGCTGTTAATGAAATTGAATCATGATAGAAGATTTTGAAATCAAAAAAGAGGGAGATTCAATTTTAGAGGGAGAATCAGAGGGAAAAGGACAGGGTTGTTTGTGGTTGAAGGAAACTGGATTGGGGGTATTCTGGTCCTTGACAATCGATAGTCTTTGGGTTCATGACAAAATGAAAATGGCAACATTTTCATCTTGTCATGGTTTCCATGGTAGCTTTAAATAAGAGGTATTATTGCTGACGTGAACAAATAGAATCTATGACTGTGGAGGTGCTTATGCATTTGAAATGCTAACTTAATTATTGTGCCACTTTCCACATATTAACTTGTAGCCCTAGCCCATGCAGATAGGCTCCAGATATTAGTCATTGTATTGGGCTCAATGCATTCAATACTAGATGCGGTATACAAAAAAAAAAGAAAGAAATTAACGGGCTGCCCTTTAACTTGCACGAACCCGGTGGGTTTTAGGGCAGCCCGTTTAGGACGGGTTCTGGCTGAGCCTGAACCTGTTTACACCTAAACGGACGGGCCACGGGTTGGCCATCGAGTCAGCCCGGCCCGCTCGTTGCTCTGCTGTAATAATCATCGTCAATCAAATAGCCAGGCGAGGCAGTACAATTATATTTATTACACCACCAATACTCGGATTGTATTGTTGAAGTTAGGATTGGGCCTTGGGAGCCTTGGGCCCAATGAGCCTCCTGGTCATTAGTATCCAGCTTTTATTGTAATTGCCTATTATCATGCATGTATTATAGCAGCTAGCTGTTACAGGATCTGCTCCTATTATTCCGTGTAATGATGGGCTTAATTCTAGGGATCACATTGTAACCTGGAATTAGGTCTATAAATCAGTTTTTTCCCATATGAATAAAATATGCTTTCCAGAATACAAAACTGTTCATGTATCATTCCCCTCCTCCACTTTTGCTTTGCGCTTTGTATTGGTTCATGCTTCGCTTCATTTAACGGCTGCCAGCGCCATTGTCTCCATCGCCGCTGGCAACCATCTTCCTCCAGGTTCTCTCCGCTGCTAGCACTACACTCTCATGTAGTGATAAATTTTTGTTATTATTAATGGTGTCATGGTTGTGGCAATATTGATTCTACCCCCTCTCAATTTTCTATCGAGGAAGCCATTAGTGTTTATTTCGGAAAATTTTACACCTTTGTTGCACTATTTTGTCATTCCAGTGAGTTTAGTAGTGAGTATATTTGCCTCCAGTTTGGGATTGGAATGCCTGTATTGAAAGACACCTTGGTTCAAAGTGTAGCATACGCTAAAGATTTAAAGGTCATTTTCTTGTTTACTTGTTTAATCGATTTTAGAGCTAGCGATACGTTTGTGATATTCTTGTAGTGGTTATGAATTCAGTCTTTGCCAGCCATAATCAGTTATGAAATTACACCCATACACCTAGGGCTTGAAATTGGGAAGGTGGAACGTCAAGTTGTTTGACCACATGCATTTCACACTGCAATTTCTCCATTCTAACATTCACATTCATTTTACCTAGTACATTTTAGATAGCATCTGCTCAATTGATGTTACCCCTGCCTCATGTTTCTGATCTCTCTTCCATTCTTTCTGTTGTTATCAAAATCGTGCGATTCACGATTCAAATCGCTTGATTTTGTCCAAAACGTGAGGGGGAAGATTCGACTCATGCTGAATCTTCCCCCTCACCGGGATCGCAAGGTGAATCTTATGCTAGAAATTACATTTATGTCATTCTTAATAAATGATCAAGAATCTTACGATCCATGATATGTTCCGATTCACGATTCTAAAAATAGGTTTTCCGATTCACGATTCGTATCCCGATTAACTTTTTCTTTCTACTTGCTAGTTTTCTAGGGGGCCAGTCTTGGTATTTTAACATAGTATGATATCAGCAAATAAGGTCAAAATAGCCATCCCTACCTTAAAATATTATACATGATCTCTGTTTTTTAAAGGTTTTATAGCTGTGATCAATATTATCATGATCTCTGTTGATTTTTATTCTTGAACAGCTGTATTAGTACCTTAAACATTGCATTTGATGATTAATATGCCATATGACTAAAATTGTGATGTTTGAATGTTAATTTTTATGTCAAGTGTTCCTATAAACTTGCAATTAATAATTTTGGTTTATTTAGCATTTTTTTTTATCATTGTATTATATTTAAGCACCTTGCTTTATTTGAGTATGCGCTTTTTTTTAGCATCTCTCACCTAATGCTATTTAGGGTAATATAATAATAAATTGATTGTGCTATTGCTGAAAAATTCTTAAGCGCAAAAGGATAATATAGATTTGAGTGAAAACAATTATTATCTGCTTTATGTTGATAATATTTCAGTGTGAAATCGAGAAAAATTCCTCATAAGCCAGTAATAATTGTGATTGTAGAAATAGAAATCCCTTGTTATACAATAATATTGAACAGTAATAATTGATAATTCTACTAATTAGGCTTATGTAAATAAGAAGGTAAACTTAACTATGAGATGTTTTCTTGTGAGGGCTTTCACTGGCTGCTTTTGAATGAACTTGTTGATTGAAAATATATCACATTAATGGTGTAGACACGTGTGAACACTCACTAAAAAGAAAGAGGCTTTGAAATATGCTCAATTTTGGAAAAGGAAGGGTGCTACAATTTTGTTTGTTTTTAGATTTTTAGATTGTGGAAGCTTGTGATGAACTTTTGTACTTTTTATGTTGGTATTTTTTGAGTTCTCATGACGTTCCTGGAGAACACATGAAGTCATGATTTAGTTAATGGTTGAATAGAATCTCCTGCTTCCTTCTCACTTTGCATCAATTGTTGCTTAAACAGTGACATTTGTGGTTGATACTTGAAACTACCATTTCTCCTTATGTGGGGCACAATCTGTTAGGGCTTGCTTTTTAAACTTCCATGATTTTGAAATGTGGTTGTTCACTGATGTTTTCCCGGTCTATTGGCAGGGTTGTGGTTTGTTCTTATAATTTGTTTAAATAAGTGAAGATGAGTAGATCTGAACGTTTGAAGAAGCATGGAATAAGTAATAAGCTTTCTGGTGATAAATATGAGGAAGAAGGTGCAGAGAGTGCAGCTCGGACCAGGCCATTCAGTCTTGAAGAGATTTTACATAGAAGGAAAAACAAAGAACTACTTGAAAAAGTACAAGACTCTGCAAAGGAAGCTTGGAATGTATCACATGGAGCTTCTTCTGAGAATACTACTGAATATTTCGAGTCAGGGAGGGTCTATAAACGTGATAGAATTTTATCATCCGTTGTGGAAAAGGCTGTCTTGGAGGAACCAGAGAAGTTAAGTTCTAGAAAGAAGGTTGAAAGCCCTTCTAGAAAGGAATATAATTCAACTGATGGGAAAGACAGGAGAGATTATGATTCAGAAACCAAAGCAAGTACTGATTTAAGTCACATGGGCTGGATAAATAAAAATAGTAAAACTGATAGAGAGATGCGTAATAGGAGAAAAAATGATGGAAGGGGGATTGATAATTCCGAGTATGAAGCTGAAAATAAACGAATAAGGCATTCAACTAATTGGGATAAATATTTAGAAGTAGATAGGGAAAGATCTCAGAGGAAAGTAAAGAAAATGTATCATATTGTAGATGATGAAAGTCCTGAGGAATATAAAACTGAAAGGAATCATGAAAAAGATACATATGATCATGGGAAAAGGAAAAAATGGTCAAGTGATAATTCTGAAAAAGTAGTTGAAAAGAAGCGTAATTTAGATATAGGCAGTAAGGACAGACATGCGGATGGTAGAGGAAAATATGAAAGAAAGTCCAAGGGAAAATATGAAACTGTAGATGTAGATAAAATCCAAGATAGGAGTGCTGCAGGGAAGCAATATCTTGGGAAAAGCCATGATCCGGTAGATCAAGAAAGGAAAGAGGGGCAGGAATCAATAAAGTCACATTATGAAGAATCAAGGACGAAGAGGAGATGGTCAGGAAGGCGAGAACATGATGAAAGGAGAACATTATCTCGTGATCTTTCACTTGGGGCCCAAAGACGTGCTTATGATAGAATTGAGGAGCATAAAGATTTGCCCACACATTCTTTAAAGGACAGTTCTAGAAGAGCACATGCTGATTCTGACAGAGATAAAGCTGCAACTAATGGTTCAAGAAGTCACTATCATCAACATAGTGGGTCTACAAGTGGGCTTGGTGGCTATTCACCAAGGAAGAGGAAAACTGAGGCTGCTGTCAAGACTCCTTCTCCATCAAAGTATTCTTTGGAGAAGAAAAGAGCTGGATGGGATCTTCCCCCTGTTGATACTGATAATTCTTCAGCCTTTCAATTGTCAAATGTTGTCATATCATCAGCTGTACATGATGTGGCTGCTGCCATTTCTGTGGATCCTGTCACTATGAAGCCTCCTGTGTCTCATCTGAATGTTTCATCAGCAGGGAAGAATGCTGACATTGATTCTGTCCAACTGACACAAGCTAACCGGCCTATGAGAAGGCTTTATCTAGAGAATCTACCAGCCTCTGCTTCCGAGAAAGCTGTGATGGAGTCTCTCAATAACCTGTTGTTCTCTTCAGGTGTAAATCTTATCCAAGGAGCCCAGCCGTGTATTAGCTGCATTGTGAGTTCAGAGATAGCAAATGTGTAATGTGTAAATTTAAATTTTTATGCACAAAAGCAATGGTTTTGAGGTTATCCTTTTATGTCTTAACTGCAGTTGCACAAAGATAAGGGCCAAGCACTCGTGGAATTTATTACAGCTGAGGATGCTTCAGCAGCTCTTTCTTTTGATGGCAGTAAACTTTTTGGCTCCACTGTCAAGATTCGACGCCCCAAAGATTTTGTTGAAGTTACTGTAAGAACAGAATTCTCATGCATCCTTGAATTACTTATTGTTTTGTTTATACGGTGGTTGACTTATTAATTCTGTTTATAAAACATGCATGATTTGAATTAGTTGTTCGGATGTTAGAATAAACTTCAGTTATGCTGGTATAGTTTTGCCTGCCTGCTGAATTTCATGTCTGACACTGCACTGTTCTTTCTCTAATATTTTTTATCTTTATGTTCAGAAAGGCTTTTTTTTTAATCCATCAACATTTTATTAATTTCTTTTTTTTTTTTATGTATTCATGTGTGATTTATTATTTTTGTATGTCATATTACAACACAAGGCAATTATGGTCATCATTCGCATATTGCTATGATTATATGATTGGAAAATACTTAGGTCAAGTTCTTTATGGCCATTATATCAATTTCTCCAATCATACCTAGCCATGTCTCCTATTTTTGAAATGTTACCATTTAACTATGAACCAATGTGGAAAAAAAATAGAATACATGATAATTTGTGATTGGAGAACTTAACATAATGGATATAAGGAATTTGATGTTTGTATGGTCCTATATGATTTACTTGTTATGATGGACATGAACCCTTTCATGTGATGCCTGTAAAGAAATTTATCCCTCTTTAGGAGGACTTGTTGCATAAATATATTCTCTTGATTGTCATATAAGTTGATGAACATAACTATTTGATATTACTTTTTTTCTTATCTCTTCGTGGAAATAATATATATATATATTTGTGTATGATACTATTTGTACTGCATCTATCAAATTTTAATATTCGATCATAAATATTTTAAGCATTCAAAGTATTTTAGATGAAAATTATCTAACCATCTATCTCACTCTCTGCAAGTGTTTTAAATTGATCTCTCTCTCTCTCTCTCTCTCTCTCTCTCGGTTTGCCTATTTTGTTTTTATGAATGTGAATTTATCGTAGAAAAATTTCTTAGTTTCATGTACTATGACAATCCATTCTTCTACATTCATAACAAGTAGATGGCACGGCTTGAATTTGATTTTCTTATCTATGCCAAGCTGATTAATATAATATATTTGATGTTAATGTTATGTTCTCGTGATGGGTATTTCCTCTGCCAAGTTTAAATGTTTGATCATAAATATTGGAAGCATTCATACAGAATATTATAGGTAACAATTGCCTAGCTATCTATCTTAAGTTTCTGTGTATAATTTGAATTGATCTTTTTTAATCATGTAATTTATTTTGCTTATCGTTGTGCTGGTTCTGATTATGCATCTTAGAAAAATTGATGTGTTCCACCCATTATGCCTGTGCTTTCTTCTGCATTTGTGTCAATAAATTGTTTTGACATTATTACATTACAACTTTCTTGTTTAAAATAGATCTTCGATACGGACTCATGGGCTCTTTTAAACGAACGAGTTATTGTTGATCAGAATATATCATCTTGCTCAGATCTGGATACATAATCTAAAACCTTACAAGCATAATATGCATCTGACACCCTCTAGCTTTAAGTAGAAATAGAAAACTGATATATTACTTCCAATGCTATAATAGAAAGTTGATATATATATATATATCTAGTTATAATAGATGTGAAATTATTGCTTTGGAAGCTGTATACCACCTTTCTTGTTTAGAATAGGTCTTTAACGCATACAATAATTCTATTTCCATATCATCTTGCCTGAGGGTAATGGATGCAATTACATTCTAATCACCATTAAGGTAAATTATATGAGGGTTATGTTTTTTATTAACATGTGTTGAGATATATTAGGGATTAGTTAGATATTATTGAGATATATTAGTTATATGATTAGTGAGATATATTAGGGATTTGATTATGATTATGTATTGCTCTCTAAATATATAAATATCCTATTAGGGTACATCAATGAGTATGAGAATTTCAGAATATTTCTTTTTTCTCATCTAACATGGTATCAGAGCCAGAGCCATAAGGGTTTCCCCCTCTGCCACATTGTTCTTCTTCCCACGGGAGTGTGTGCGTCCAGAGGCAGGGAGGGTGTGTGTTGGTGAGTGTTCCATTCGAGCGTCTCTGTCTCTGTTCCTCCTTCTGTGAACGTCTGCGTAGCTTGAGAGACCCTCGGCCTGATCTCTTTTCAGTACATGCGCCATACAGGGAGGATCAGATGGCTTCGATCGGCCGTTCCCCGGAGTATTGTCGCCGTCCAGTGAGCGCGTGGATTACACGCATCGTCAGAAGTTTCGTCGTTATTTTCACGCGCTGGTGCGTGACACCGTTTTTTGGCGTTTTTTCGACGGCGATCCTCTGTTCCTGCATCGTCTCTTCCCAGGCCGTCCTTTCCTTGGTGGTTTTGTTACGTGGTTTGAAGATTTTATCTATAGGTTCCTTTTGTTTGGCACTTTTGGTTTTCTATTTTATCTTTGGTTGGCTTTTGGTGTAGCTTTAACGTTTCCTCTCTAATCTTTGGTGGGCTCCTGGTGAAGCTTCAACGATTTCTATGTTGTCTTTGATTGGCTCCTGGTGTAGTTCCAGCGGTTTCTCTCTTGTCTTTGGCTGGCTCTTGATGTAGTTTGAGCGGTCCCTCTTTTGTCTTTGGCTGGCTTCTGATGTAGTTCCAACGGTTTTTGTTTATGCCTTTGGCTGGCTCATGGTGTGGCTCCAGCAGTTCTTTTTTGTTTTCAGTACTTTCATCATTTTGCTTGATCCCTGATGTGACCCTTCCTTGTGTCGAGAACAGAGATTACTTCCTTGATGATCGGCGTTCGATTGCTTGTTTTGGCGGTGCATCGCATTTAGGTCTCTTTGACGTCTTTGAAGAAGATTTATCCCCAGTTTAGTCATTTATCATCATTAGATTGGTCTAGAGTCAATAAACGGGCTATGTCCCCTTTGAATTAGTTCATTTTGTTGTTTGGAGTCTTTGTTCTATTGAATCTAAAACGGGTCGACTACTTTGTAACAAGTTGGGCTTGATTAATATCTACGCTTCAACTTGAGGGGGAGTGTTGAGATATCTTAGGGATTTAGTTAGATATTATTGAGATATATTAGGAATATGATTAGTGAGATATATTAGGGATTTGATTATGATTATTATTGCTCTCTAAATGTATAAATACCCTATTAGGGTACATCAATGAGTATGAGAATTTCAGAACTTTTTTCTTATCAAACAACATGAAACCATTGGGTGCCATCAACTGGTGTCAGATCTGTGGCACTTTGGTTTTCCCTTTTTAGTATACGCGTCAATAGGGACCATAAGTTCATGTTTTCTGTTAATTGAAGTATGGACAGACTCCTTGAATTAGTGGTCAGGCATTTGGTGTTTTTTAAATGTAAAATTTTGGATCTCGTAGCGTTTGGTTGGATTTGGGAAAATTTGCCTATGAAACATGTGGGAGAGTGAATAACAATAGGCTTGAAGCTTTCCTAATTGGACAAGCAATGTTATTTCTCCATGGAACCTTATGAAATTTTTGTCAACGTTGGTGGTGAAAAAAGGAGACCTGCCTTGTAGATGAGTTCTTATTCAGTGTAAACATACCAACTTGAGTTACCTACAGCTTGTCTCTGAGCTTCGAGTTGAAGGATCATCTAATTTTTTAGAAAGTGGCTGGATGAGTCGATACATGTGAAGTAAAGACGAAATAGTAGATTAAAATTATGGGACTAATTGCTAGTGCCTGACTAGGATCTACTGGCTGTTTTTTTGTGTGTGTGAGAGAGACAAGTGTACCATAGAAAGGGAAGAGAAATCTTGTATCGATTAGTTTTTGACGTTTTAGGACTCTATTGGTAATGTGTGTTAATCATTGTTTTCCTTTGTGCTAGATGTTGTGAATTGGATCTTGTATTGTATGCGTAGTTTATAAGTTTATTATGTGAGTTAGGCAGTTAATACAACATTTTCTTATCAAATAAGTGTTTCTGAATTGAACAATCTCTCTACGGTGGAAATTAACAACTAGTAATTACATGTATAAATGGAAAGTTACACCATTTCATGTATAAATGGAAAGTTACACCATTTCTTCTATTACCATTCCTTTCAGTTGAGTACATTGTTTTGTTTGGATTTTGGATGCCTGTGGCATGTAAATTTCAGCTAATTTTTCATGCAACTATGCCAATTTGATTTGTCTAAATATTATTTGTTTTCCAACATTGTGTTTATCTCCCAATTATGCATGCTTGTCTCATCTTGATACACTGGAATTAGTAGATTCTGTCCCATGCTTTTGAAGTGATTATTTTTTGTGTACGGCTACTTGAAATCCTGATCTTCCTTTTGGAATGTCTGTTTACATGTTTATGTTCCCTGACTCAATTGCTGAAATACCGTGAGCGTGTTTGATTATTTAACGTTACAGATTTTGTTCTTATTACAGAAAGTTTGTATTTATTGTACATATTAGAAAATGTTTTTATTTATTGTTACTTGATCCTTGAAAAGAATCTTGGGATTTCAGTTCTTTTTTGTTTTGATATTTATTCCCTTCATACTTATCATTTTTCCTAGGATGGTTTTCTACTATCTTGTATATAATTTTCAGAAATACCTATCTTTTTAATTAAATTACCAGAATAGCTTTTTCTCTTCAAATCTGTCATTTAGTGCTCTGGAAAATGCTAACGACTGATTGATTGGAAAGACCACTTCTATTGAAGCATCACGTCTTTCTCACTGATTGTTAACCATAGTTCTTAGCTTTTAGGATTATATGGTAGTCTTCAATAAATGAGATGATATACAATGCATTTATAGCCTATCTTATTGTGTTTTGTCAATAAATTTAAAAAAATTAAGTTCCTGGGGAATTTGGGAACTGTTGCAGTAGTTGGACATAAAAGATATTGTTATGCCTAAGAAAAATGTTATCCCTCAATGCGTATTTTCATGCACTAGATGTTTTCAAGAATATCTTGTTGACGGTGAGATATTTTCTGTAACTTCAGGAGCTTTATATTTCACCAGGAAAGATCTTGTTCAATTATGTGAGATATTTTCTGACCCCAGTATTGGAGTCTTTAACTAGGATATTTATGTGGGTAATATGGTTATACTCGGTTGGGATGGCGATGAAGCTGACTCCTTATTAGGGAAGACTTCCCAGTGTAATGGCATGTCTGATGCTTTGGCAGGCTTTTATATGGCAAATGTTTCAGGATTATTTGTTGTATGCTGCTCTAATGGTGGTATTTGTGATCCCATGATTTGTTTGTTATATCAAATAAGTATGTAAGTGATATGAGATATAACTTCACTCTGTTTCTTGTCTCTTTTGATATGTCCCCTTTCCATTTCCCCTGTGGTCCTTCTTTCTCTTGCCGTCATCTGATTCATGAAGTTGACTTTACCTAATTGTATGAGGGTTTTTGTTATTGTTGTTGACAACTTATCTCTAAATATTAACGAGATGAAGTATATACATATATTAAGTTCTTAGCTTGGTACTATTTCATATTCTTTTGAAAGTTTAGGGGTGCATATCTCTCAGCATAGCACAAACAACTTTGTGAAAAAGTAGAAATGCCAGTTTTGGAGTTATCTTCACACATATACCTGAATGATTCTGCTCTTCAATTTGCATGGCATAAGTTAGGGGTGAGCATAGACCAAATCACACTGGGTTGGGGTGGGGCCCAACCCAGAGGTCTGGTCTGCTGAAGGCGCCATGAGCGTAAGAATTATGTGCTGAATTGAATGATATCACCATCATCTTCTGGTAAAATAATTTCGGAGGACAAGTAGTCTTCCCTAATAAAGAGGAAAAGAAAGGATAAAAGTGACAAATAGTAGTTAAGAAGTCTTCCTAACCCCGTTTTAAGTTCATACATAGGTCTCAAGATCGGAACGTGGCTCTGATACCATGTTTGAGAGAATGCTCTCATTGTTGTGTATTATTGAGAAGAAAAGAGGTACAATATATAGCAGCTGAAAGGCTCAATTAAGGGAGCCAAATCAGTGATAGCATAATCAGACATTAATGCAGAATTATTCTCATAATCCTAGGCAACATTATAGGAAATAAAATAAGGAAACAATCAAATTTGAATCCTAAATTCTAACATAATCTATCAAAACCTTTAGAAGAACCATTTGCTGAAACCCTAAGGAAAGACAAATTAAAGACTATTCCAAGAAGATTAAAGATTTGACAGAAGGAACTTCTGATTAGGTTCTCTTGCATCCTCTTTCTAGTCTGTTACACTAGACTCTGCCAATGGACTTTCGTTTCCATATTTCTATTGGTTGACAAGCACTAAAATCCGTATTCTGTTGGTTGAAGGAGTATGTAACCATATATAGAAGGAAGAATGTTGTAAGAGATATGCCTAATATCTACCTGATATTTGCTCTCTATCAATAAATATAATTCATTCATTTATTTATTTACACAGTCAACCACACTCCCCTCTAGTTGGATCATAGACATCATGTCTAACTTGCTTATATGATCTTGAAACGTCTTCCGGTAGTCCTTTGCTGAGAATGTCATCTAGGTGCTGCTTGGTAAGAACATGGGACACACAAGATTCCATCTTCTACTTTCTCTATGATAAAGTGCCTGTCAACTTCTACTTGTTTTGATTTTAGAATGCTGTAAGGGGTTTAGAGCCATGCTCAATGTATCCTTGTTATCACAATAAAACTTCATTGGAGAATTTACTTGCACCTGTACTTCTTCCATTACTCTTTTCAAGCCCAAACCATTCTGCTAAGGCCCTTAATTCTGATTCTGCTCTTCTTTTGGACACAACTCTATGCTTTTGACTTTTCCAAGCAACAAGATTTCCTCACACGATGTGTTAACTAGATGCAGACCTGCTATTCTCCACTGCTACCACCCAATCGGCATCAGTATGGACTTCTACAGTTCTAAAGTCACTTTTCTTGAAAAACAGGGTACAGTACCCTTCCAGGGATATCCTTAGGTACCTTAGAATCGTGTAGTTGTATGCAGCCTCCATGTGTCTCATAGGTGCGTTCATGTGTTGGCTAGCCACGCTTGCTGCAAATGCAATATCCAATCTTGTATGAGATAGGTATACTAGCTTACCAACTGCCCTTTGATATCGTCCCTTGTAAACAATTTTATCATCTTTATCTTTTTGATCTTGGCAGGAGCCCTATATTTTCCTTGCTTCACAACTTGTTTTTTCTTGGTTGTTATGGGTGTTGTGCTTGTCTTACACCCTGTTGCCTTGTGGATGGAACTTTTAGGTGTCTTGAACATATTTCTTACAGTTAGATCCTGTGTTAGTTGTTAGGATTACAACTACTTGTGGCATGAGAGCTTGGAATCACAATACTGTTTGGTCTACACCTGATAATAGAGAAGCCATATTTATTTGCCTAGCATGTTGATTTATCCATTTTTAAGGGTAGTTTTTGTAAATAATAAAAAGAATAATGTATATTATTTGAATGGGCAATTGATGCTGTTAGGCATGTTCTGACTTTATGCCTAGCTATTTATTTATTTGGTTTATCTGTGAAGTCACTTATTTGAAAAGTCATTTGCAGAGTTTTGAAAATTTTCCCCTTTTTTTGGTAATAATTATGCACTCTTATTTTGCTGAATTCTTTATTGCTTGATTGCTGGTTCTTTTCTATGCTATTTTAATATTTAAGTTTAATGATCTGCTTTAGCATTTTTATTCTACAAGTCAAAGTTATTGTTGGTACAACTAATCCCTTTTACAAGCTTGTCAATTCTGAGTTATATTCTGGTTATCATCCATGTAGCAGGTTTTCAGACAGTTGCTATTTTCATGCAGACTGGTGACTTAGAGAGATCTGTTGATGCTGATGTTACAGATACGATTAGCGATATTGTAATTGAGTCACCGGATAAGGTATGTGATAGAATTAAATGTAAATATTTGGCAAGGTTTATATATTTTTGGATCTGTTTGAATTGAGTTTAAACAGTACTGCTTATTCTGTTTGGTGCTTTCCGTCTCTCTCTTTCATTAGTTTCTTCAGTATGCATTTGAAGAACTTTATGGATGATAAGTTTATGTATATACTATAAATGTCAAGTTTAATGTTGATTTTCCAGGAAATAAAAAAGGTTTCAATGTTAATCAGGCTCATTTTGCTCCTAGATAGTAGTCTCTTATCCTTGGTTGTAGCTTGTGAAGTGCTATTATCATGTCATGCTGAGATGAGTGGCATAGGGAGAGGTTTTGCTTAAAATTGAAAAAGTAAGGAAAGATGAACAGATTAAAGGAGCCTTCCAGTAAATTGAGGTTCATCAGGATAAAAAGCCTGAGAACACTTCGTTGTAAGGGCTTCAAGCAGCAAGAGTGCAAATCAATGTCTTTTTCTGCACTTGGATTGCTTTAACATTATTTCAGAACTGTTTGATGGACTTCTTCCTAAAAGTAAGAAGCCCATTTGCTGGTGCTACGAAAATCCTGCGGGCAGATATCAGTAAATTTTATCTCTCTACGGTTTCCAATTTGGTGCCTGCCATAGTTGATGTCTGCCTTGGTTATTGTGGCATTGATATTGAGGCTGCCGTGCCTAAGGAATTTCCTAGCAGTAGCCCATGAATTGCCATGTCATTCTGCCATTGATAACATTGTTCTTGGTAGGAGGTCATATTGCTGAGGCTGGCTTTTTGAGTGACACAGAAAATCCGGCCAGTTTGTTTTTTGACTGGCAAAGAAATAGATAGGAATAATTAACTGAGTCTAGTAATCTAGTTAACAGAAACACACATGAAACCATTAATGGGCTCTTTCTCTCCCAGCCAAGAGCTATTAAATTCATGCTTCTAGCTAGATCATGCAACTTATTTCTAATTTTTAAATTTGTTCTGTTGTTACTTGGTCTAAATTAACCATCTTTGTAAAGCACAGTTATAATATGTTTATATGATTATTTAGTCTTCTAATGTTGGTACAGATCTTCATTGGTGGAATTTCAGAGCATCTTTCTTCTGAGATGGTATGTTTTTTTGGGAGTTCCATTATGAGCAAGATTTATTCTTCACTGATCGTTAGGTTTCTTTTTATTTGATTGATTGTAATCCTTCTGGTAGCCAAATATACTTTGCCCACCTTTTTCATGAACATATCCTTTCTTTCTTTCCTTTTTTAAACTTCTCTCCAGCTTATGGAAATTGCTGGTGCATTTGGATCTTTGAAGGCTTATCACTTTGGGGCCGAAGACACTGATGAAAATTGTGCTTTCCTGGAGGTAAGGAAGTTTTTTCCGCATCCCATCATATAGTTGGTATAATAGGATGTATTGGATCACCACCATTTATGGCCTGAAGTGACATGGTTTGACACATGCGGCCTTGATGTGCTGCAATCTATGTGTGGAGGCTTGTGCGTCTTGCAATTTTGGTACTTTTATTACTAGTTAATCCTTAATTAAAACACTCAACTCAATTGCCATGGGTTATGAAGGATGCCTGTGTTTTAATGCCAGTTGTAACCTTAGGTGATGCATTTCCAAAGGCATGAATCGCATTGACATTGCAATTGGAATCCTTCCTGTTCCTTTGTAATCCTTGTTTATGAAGGTTAAATTTGGTTTTGCTCTTGTTCTCGTGTTATTTTCCCTTACCTTTTTTTTTTTTTTGCGCCATCAGTATGTAGACCACTCTGTTACTCTGAAAGCTTGTGCTGGTCTAAATGGTTTGAAGTTGGCTGGCAAGATGCTTACAGTTGTGCAAGCTGTGCCTAATGCCTCATCCTTGGTAATCTCACCACTCCTTCTTCATGCCTAAGTGACAATTCTTAGCTTTCGTATTTACTTTTAGTCTTCATGCCTAATTGACAATTCTTAGCTTTCGTATTTACTTTGAGCTTTTGGTATAATCCTCTTAAACCTGGAGAAGAATGCTGACCTCTGATCACAACAAATGCATGCCAGGAAAATGATGAAAGCCTGCCATCCTATCAGATTCCAAATCATGCACAGCCACTGCTCTGCAAGCCAAGTGAGGTTTTGAAGATCAAAGATGTGGTATATAATATTTGCTTCCAATTTTTGAGTCATTTTATTATTTGGTTCAATTCCTTCCAATTTGTTTCCTTGACTTTTTTTAATTAATTAATTTATTCCTCTTTAATTTGGTCATCCTTTATTAATACAAATGGCAAGGGACCAGATTGATAAAACAAGATTTTTTTTATTGACCCAAGTGGCTATTGTGTCTATATCTTGTGGGGAGGTAATTCTTTCCTTGTAAGGAGTTCAGTCTTTCTTACAATACTCCTACCTTTGACATTTTAGTGCAAGATAGTGTTTAGTTTCAATTTGGGGTAGTATGAACCTATGTTTCGTCCTCATGTAAATCCTGGTACTTGATGGGTTGTAAATTGTTGTTGGAGCCTTATGCTTTTTGTCAAAGATCTTAATAGGTTGTAAATTGTTGTTGGGGCCCTATGCTTTTTGTGAAAGATGCATGTTTTTATTAGCAGTAGATTTAAACTGGGCATTTTGATGTTCACTTCTGCTTGTATATTATTCCTAGTTCACCACTGAAGCTCTTTCTTCTCTGTCTGACGTGGAAATTGAAGAAATTTTGGAGGATGTACGATTGGAATGCGCAAGGTTTGGAATGATTTTACTTTTATTGACTCATGGAATTAAAATATTAGGATAAAAATTACTCATACCTTCCCTGCAGGATACTCAAATTACACAGTCCACTCCTCTGTTTTGAAAACATTTACACGCTTCCCACGGAACCAAAAGATGGCAAAAAGAACCTTAAAAGCAATGTTGATTACCTTTGTTAAAAAAAAAAAAAAAGAAGAACATGAAGTGATATTATTTAGATTATTTCAATCTTATTATTTTTCATTGAACCTTAAAAGCAATGTTGATTACCTTTAGTAAAAATAGATCATGAAGTCATATTTGTTAGATGATTTCAATCTTTTTTATTTTTCATTGAAAGCATATATATAAATTTATGATAATGCCTGTGTTTATTAATAAATGTTTAAAGCGCATTTTATTGTTTAAATAAGTATTAGTAATTATCTTTTCATTGTTATTTAATCTTTCTGAAAATGTTTGGTGAATGTTTTGTTTTTGTTAGCTTGTTGCCTTTAGCAAATGTTTTTATGGTTTGATGCATCTAGAAACTGATTATTTACATATTTATTATTTTTATATTGTATAAGTAATAAATATAAGAGATATTTTGCTCAAAATGGGTGTAATCATTGTATGTGCTTTGTTGAGGAACCTAAATATAGCCAATCTTTTTGGTTTTAAATGTGGGATTCCATATTAGGGTGAAGGCTGTGAAATTTGAATATCTCTCAGGAGAAGGGAGAATAATTTATACAGCAAAATTAATATCTCTTTTCTAAAACTTCTGCTGTTTCAGATTTGGGACTGTGAGATCAATTAATGCTGTCAAGCATGGCAGTGACGAGAATGAAGCAGTCAAGTCAGAAGAACATAGAGCTACCAATGATCTGGGATCTAATGGCGCTTCTCAAGATAGTGAGCGTGATAACAATCATGAATCAAGCCTTTCTGAAAAGGCTACTCACCTGGCAGCCAATTCCGCTGCAACAATTAGAGTGGAATGTGATAATGGCATTAAAGAGATCCAAGAAGATAAATCTGAAGGTGGTAGTGGCGCTGGTGCTGATAAGCCTGCTGATCAATTTTCTGAAACTCAATCATGTCAGGCAGAGAAGTTTGAAAGTGATGCAACAGTAGAAGTCGTGGAAAATAAAAACACACTCGATGGGACGAGCCAAGAATGCCTTGATCATCACAATGTTTCAAAAGATCAGTCTGAATTGCTTGATAACATGGCTGCTGATGATATCAGTATTTATGTCGAAAACAAGTTGGTGGCTAACGATACCAATGTGAGTGATCGTAATGCCAGTTTAGGACCAGAATTAGATGGTGCCAAAGAAGTGAGAAGTAAAGAGGACTTGAGTGATCCTACTGCCAGTTTAGGAACAGAATTGGGTGCTGAAAATGAGGTCAAAAGTAATGAAGATGATGTTTCTGATAATGCCTTTGAACCAGGCTGTGTTCTTGTGGAGTTTCGAAGAACCGAAGCATGTTGCAAGGCAGCACATTGTCTACATGGACGTTTGTTTGATGGCAGAATGGTGACAGTGGAATATATTCCTCTTAGTTTATACAAGGCCAGGTTTACAAAATGAGAACCGGGAATTAGGATGGCGTAAAGTTCCCCACAAGTTCTGACGTCATTGCGTCGGATGTGATCAGTTCGGTCTGAACATTGGTTTTCAGTGTCATTGAAGTTAACAGCATGCTTCCTGGTGTCAGATTCGTAGGAACATACTGATTCACTGATCATCAAATCAGGGATGAAGCAGCCAGGCTATAGTCTGGTAGAGATTTTAGGTCCTATTTCAGGTTGTGCTGCATGTTTTTACATCGCTGTATGCCTAGAAAGATTTGTTCCATTTATGTTGACTAGTCGCCTTGCATAATCAAATATTATTCAAACTTGTTAGCCTGAGCATGGGACTACAATCGCATTTTATAGCTGTTCATGGCTTTCAAAACCTTTTATAGGTTTTCTTCTTTGAGGGACAATGGTTCATTTGTTTATTATTAGAATATACAGACCATCATTTTAAATGGAAAGAAATTTAAAGAACCGGAACCTATGATTTGAAATTAGAGAGTAAAACTAACCTGAGAATCAATCATTGTATTAAATCTAATATACATACATATATATATATATATATATCTCTCTGTGTGATGCGCTCTTTTTAATCACTTCTATATGATAGTAATTATTTTTTATATTATTTCTATGTGGGAGCACAAGAGATGTTTCTCATTTACAATTGTCAGAAACAACTAAAAATGTAAAACCTGGAGAAACATGAACCGAAGTGCAATGATAACAAATTCCAAACATAAATCAAGCAATGCTTGTATTGAAGTGTTACAAGTATAAAAATAAGTATAGCTTCTGGAGTTATATTAGTTGGTTGTCAAATGAATGGTAAGTTAAGAACTTCACTGTGAATGACATTAAATATGTTTGGTTGAAGGGAAGGAGAGATCTTAATGGGTTAGATTAAAACAATTGAAAAAGTAGTGTTAAAATTTTGGGCAGAGTGGAAAAATAAATATATGTAAATGTTTACCGGCACATATGTTTTCTTGAAATGCAAAAACTACCAATAAATTTTGAAAATGAGAGCAAAAGAGTCAATCCTTAAGACAACATGACACGTGTACTCTTTTTTATTCAAAACAATAGTGCATGTCTATCACAAAAAGTTGTTTTAACAGATGTGACACTTTTGCTATCATTATCAAAGTTCATGAGTAATTGTACACCTTTGAAAAATATGTTGTTCGACACAATTCAAATACAAGTTTACGAGTATATCTAAATTTTTTAATATATTATTTTTACTAATTTATCTTGTATCTTTATTAAAATTTTATAAATCTCCCCTCTCATACTTTCCCTTCAAATCAAATAAGGTAATGGAATAAATATGAATTTGACAATCACGTTGACAATCACGTTAAAAATGGAAGTTACGTTCATTTAAGTACCTATAAAATTCCTCTCACATACTTACCTTAACTCGTGTAAAATTATTCTCCTAACAGATTCCTAAACACACCCTGTGTTATGTCACTTAGAGATACAAAGTATGTTCGGTAAAAATGGGCGATGTTTTGTGAAGCCAAGAAGTAGGGTTAAATAGGTGAATATGAAACAAAGTGGATTGATATTGAAGACAAATATAAAAACCATGATAATTGCGGTTCATATTATCTAACTACGATGATAGAAATCAATGCTCTAGGAGAGTTAATTTTTTGGGGAAACGACAATTACAAACCCGACACTTGAAGATTTCTAATTACTGAAATTTCAAGGAAGGATCTTGGTCTCTGCCTTCAATTAAAAATATAACTGGGTTTATAAAACTGCCATCTCCAGCAAGTGTAGAGAACACATTGCTGTATTTTTCCTGAGTCTTGCACCATTGCTCTCTCTCTCTCTCTCTCTCTCTCTCACACACACACACACACACTCTCACATATACACATCTGTAGGACCTTATAGGATCTACCAGAACGTACTGTCATCAAACTTAAAAGACCAAACTGAAACTTGATGTATATAACTTATAGGATTAAATGTATACTTTAGTCTGAAATTGTATATAACTTGTTATTCTTCCCTGATTAATTCGCGTATGGAATTACTTCAGAAAAAGAGAAATATTTAATTTGGTATTTTCTCACACAAGGACATTTTGTTAAAGAATTACAAGGAATGATGATATATGATTAGGAAGAATCAAATTCTCTAACAGCAAAGGGGACGGGGTTCAAAATACACAACAGTAAATGAAACTTTTTGGGTGTGAAGAAATTTTTTTATGGAAAAGTAAGGGGAAATATTCTTTATTTTTTCTTCTTGTCTTGACGATTTTTTTCATTGTGGCGTCTAAATGAAATTGGATGGTGTGCTTGAGAGTCTAAAGTTAACCTCTCAAATTTCATTTCTTGACTAAAAAACTCCTATCATTAACAAGTCTAATTTTACAAGTAGAAATTGTCATGTAAGAAGTGTGTATGGCACTTAAATTAGTCTGCATTTAACTCGGATAGAGAAAATAGCTGATTTCAACTGAGATTATCTTCGGGGGGCCTTTGTTATGCGTGAGACCACTCCTTTTGGTTTATTTACTAACACAAGATGACATGTTACTGTACATACACTTATACAATCCCAACTAACATTAGACTCTTCATTATTTTCAATGTTTATTAGCTTTCAATCCTTTATGAAAACCTTTGTCGAGAAATTTGTAAGCCTCATGTACCCTCCCTTTTTGCATAGGCCATCAGCGATAGGGTTATATGCATATATGTTGGGAATAAAATTTTCATTAAACTCATTATATTCACTTTATAAATTTAAAAGAATAAATTAAAACTTAGTAAAATAATATTAGTTGATTAAACATATACATTAACTATAAAATTATTAGAATTATAATAGTATAATAAAATTTAATGTATTTTTTGTTTTGCCAAAACTAAAAGAACTAATTTATTGCACTTTCATAGGTATTTGTACACCTCTGAAACATAAATAGTGTTTGATGAACTGTGGATTGGCTTTATTGATTTTTTTTTTCACCTTTACACTTACTGTCACTTAGTAGGCTGAGTTGGGGCATTTTGATACTTTCACAACAAAACATGAGCCCCCATTAAAAAATAAAGACTTTTAGTTAATTTTAACAGTCTTACCATTTTTATTCTGATGTTGTAAATTCATAGGTATATTTGCACTTTCATATAGGTATTTTTGCACTTTCAGAAAGTATATAATGTTACGCACTTCGGGTAAAAGTTTATGGGTGCTCTTGGATCTTTAGCCAATTATGAATACCATGACATTTTTCTTTTTTTGAATAGAGCAAGAGGGACTCATCTAATTTGAACTAAAACTTCAAGGATAAAGGTCTGTGAGAGATCTTGGTTGTCAAGAGTGTTTAAAATTGATACCAAGCAATCGAATCGAATAAAACCAAACATAGCTGACTTTTTAATCAAGGGCTTCAAAATTTCAACTTTAACGTTACACTTCCACCAAAATAACCTTACGAACTTCTTTCTCGAACTTTAAAAACATCATTTCAGATTCAATAACCAGTCACAATATAAAGCTTATTAAGAATATACCCATTCCATTGTATTTAGAGTACTTCCAAGAGGTATATGATTCATCAGATCAGTGAATCAGGCTGCACAAATACTGAATAGAAAACAAAATGAGTACAGATAAACAATTGAACTGCACAAACGATTTGCGTAGGTGACTGATGTAACCCTATTTTACCATGCTCAAACACCTAGTCAACCACAAGCTGACACTTAACTAGCCCGGGGAACCAATTTCTTGGCTCCCTCACAAAGGCACCATTTGATAGGAGACCTTTTTATGATTCGCCTTGGGGTCTCAATCAACAATTTAAGTATTAAAGGATTACACAACGCTCTTTTGAACTGAAGGAGGCCAAGAAAGTCTCCTGTGGCTTGTCCCATTTTCCTCAGGGATCTCACCTCCTTGGCTCTCTTCTCCATCTGCTACTCCTTGTTGACCCAATTCTTGTCTCCTTAGGTTTCTAATAGCCAAGTCATCGAAGCTTGACTCATTTTTCCATGGTGGAGGAGTCATGCAATCAGAAACTCCAGGGAGTCTCTGCAAGGAATCTCCAGCAGGAGTCCTTGGGCCGAGGGTATCAGAATAACCAACTCTCAGATTTTGAAGAGTTGCAAACGATTCTCTCATTGCCGACATGGCTTCAAAGAACCGGGTGCAAGATGCCAAAGCCAATGGGATCGGTCGAAGCATTTCCTAATAAAAGCATATTGGAACTTATCAACTTAATAATGTAGTCAAATGTAACTGAAAAAAAATAGAGCATTCAAGGACTAATCAATTAAAAAAAATGCTGTGATTAGCAGACACTTAAAACAGGTTGAATAAAATGATATGATTCAACCAGCACAGAGTTGGTCTAGCGGTGCAAGCACCTGCTAGATCACTTTGGATCTTGAGTTCAAATCCAGAGGAGACACCTATGCTAGGAGGGGCAGCCATAGATCTCGAACCGGATTAGTCAGTTGCTCGAATGCATAGTAATAGGATCCAGATAAAATCACCACATACCGGATAATTGTATTAAAAAAATGATGTGACTCAATATAACATGTAGAAAGAGAAGAGACAGAGAGGAAAACAGTGTGCCCTACAATCATTTATCTTAGACAAAATAGCCTATATGAAGTGAGTATTTTGAATTTCCTTCAGATGTTAAAATTTCAATTTTTCACACCAAACAGATCATTTTGTTCTATCAAATCCGCACACAATTTACAGCTCCATTCATAGCAATTGAACACTGAATATTTAACGATCAAATTCTAAAGCAATAACCTCTGGATCGAGACGTGCAGTATCAAAACATTAGTCATATCTAAAAAATCGCTCAGTCTGAATTTATTAAAATTAAACTACAACTCTGCAAACATACCCCCCAGACAGAAGGTGGTTCCTTAAAATTCTGACTCCAATGGAAATCTGCCACTGATGCAGTCAAGGCACCATAATCACTAGCTGCCTTCATCAGTAGTTCAGAGAATTGTTTCTGCATAAGTTGAAAATATTTGACTTAGAATTTTGGCATTCCTACATAGTTTGAAAATCACACTCAAAAATAGATGACAGACATTCAAAATATAATTTCAACGAATGTTTGAAAATAAACCAATCAAACTAAACAGAGTCAACTGTTTATCAGACACTTCTTCCCATAGTTTAAAACTCCAGCATATAAAAATTTAAAATCTTTATTTTTATTCGTATTCATGACTGGTACAATTGAAAAAAAGCGTTTAGGTTATGCTTTTGTAAAAGAAAGCTTAATACATTTTGGCTAAAACTGACTTGGTTGAACTGAACTGTCTGGTCTTCAATGGTTGTTCAGTTGAGTCAGTTTAAACAAATCAAATATTTTGAATTTTTTTTAAACAATCATTGGTTTGTTCCCATTTGGTTTCATTTAGCTGCAAAAGAAGGAAAGATAGAAGTTAAAAGAATTGATGAATAACCGTAATATGGGCTGGGAACAAAAGCCTATCAACCCAACAACACTACTCCCGTACTAGTGCTGTAATCTTCAATTGTCTAGGTCAATACTGTTTACGACTCTGCAAGTTTCACTAAGAGCTTTCACTAGACTACAGCCAATTTCAAAATCAAACCATCTCAATTTCCATAATAGAATTCAATACCAACTACATAAAAAAAGCAGGAACTTTATAAATTTAAATATCATTAAAATCATCATAAAATATATTATCAAGTTAGTGGGAAAACTATCCTGAATATATTATCAAAGTTAGTGGGAAAACTATCCTGTGCATACCTGGGCAACAAGCCAAAGAAAAAACTAGGCACTATACAATTAAAGAACTATCTCTGGCACATGACAATTAAAACAAAAAAGTCTAGGAAGTTCAGATTGAACTCAATAAATTGAAGCGCAATCAGAATGCTAACCATCAAAAGAAAACACCAAAGTTCAATGATAGTGATTTCCTTCTCTCTTGAACTTTAAGACCACAGGCTTCTCTAAAACAAAAGGTTAAAATACACTTGAGCTCAATTTTTTTTATTGTCACTAATATCCTCCAAGGAAAGCCTTGGTGCAGTACTAAAATCGTTGCCACCTGACCTAATGATAATGATCATGGGTTCATATCATGGAAACAACCACTAACAAAATGCCAAGTCTGCATGCAAGAGCTTAGTGCACAGGATTCCCCTTTTACCCTGCAGTCTTCCACAAACTTAGAATGACAAGATATGGACATATCATAGTCTACAATCATGTTGTAACGGCTTATAAATCTAAATAATGCCATGTCAGGATTTTGCAGTGCTGCTTTTATCAACATTTACCATCCAAGTAATACCAATAATCACACTACAGACTACTTTCTAGAAAAAGCAAAAAGCCGGAAACGAGATACCAGAATTCAAGTTTCAACAAAGGGATCAATAAAAATTGCATATTCACTAACCTGATATTCTGCTTCGACAGGAATACAGTCAAGTGAATAAGGTTGCTGTAGGCGAGCTATAATGCGATCCTGCCAATTTTTAAGTAATTAGAACAAATAAAGTAATCTTCAAATCTAAATTAGCGAAAATATTGGGAGGAGAGTTCTAGGGAAAATGTATAAAGTTAGGAAGCTATTTGTCCCATTTATTCATTGTAGCTATCTTACTACTCATGGATATCCATCATATAGAATTTAATCACCACCGGTCGTCTTCCATCAAACAGAATATTAAATATGAAAACAAAAGCAGCAGCAGCAGTAAAAACAACAAGCCTTATTCCTTAGATGAGATTGGCTACATGAATTGCACAACGCCATTATATTCTATCAATAACCAATAAATTGAATACTAAAGTAATAAGATATAATTCAAGAAATGTACTGAACAAATCGAAAGAAAATGAATACATGACCAAGTGCCCGTTTGGATTAGTGGTGGAAGATATTTTTCCAATGTGATTTATAGTTTAAGAAGTACATATGTGAGAGGAATTTTATCTCGACTTGTATCATCATGATTTCCTAATGCTACAAATAGGGTATGAAATATTAATCAATTTAAAAAGACCAAATCTTCTCATAAATAACTTTTTGATATATTTTTTGGCTCCAAAAATTTTTTTTTGATATATTTGTCATCCAGCACAAAAATTAATGCAAAATTTCTTTTTCTTTCTTTCCTTTTCTTTTCTCTCTCTCTCTCTGTTTTTTTTTTTTTTTGCAGAAATATCAATACAAATGTTGAAACTGACTAAGACAAAACCATTAGTATGGAGCTTTTGTCCAAGTGCTTATATCTAGGCAACCTCATGGAAGAAAGACATGGTAGCAAAATGAATAAAACAAATTACCTTATTTTGAATAACATCTTTCAGTATAGTTGTAATCCTTGACAATGTCTCGATCTTCTTTTCCATTTCACTCACATGGGTCAAATGTGCAACATTTTTATCATCCTAGAAATTTCAAAAGTCACAAGATCAAAGCACATAAAACACAGGTTAGTAAGTTTTCCAATCATTATGTAAGAATGAATTCTTCAGTTTTTTAATTAATAGAAAGATCAGATTTGTGGCAACTGGTTCAGCGGATCTTTGCCAAAAATCTAACCTTGCGACCTTGAAGTTCCACTTGCAAATAGGCTATTTTTCTTTGCACAGTAGTTAGTTGTCTCAGAACCCTGATTAAGTCTTCCCCCTTTTCACCAGCAATAGAAGATGAATCATGAAGTTCTTCCTAAAAGAACAGAAAGATAAGATCAGCGAGGTAAAAATTTGACCCATCCACACTATAGATATGTAAACATGCTACTCATAGATTTGGTCCAAAACAACAATCAATTGATAGCAGCACCCAGAAAACTTAAGGATCAATTCTATGGCAAGTTTGACCAAAATGCAAACATGTTACTCATAGATTTGGGAGTTTTACCAGGTGACTATAGATTTTAGGTTGGATTTTTCTATGGCATGGCTTCATTGGTTTTTTGAACTAACAGATCAAATTAGTTTCATTCGTGTACTGATGTTAACAATTCACTCACCCACTTGTAGTATGCTTGGATGGGAGACAGTGTAGGCAAAGAGAAGATTTCATTGAAAACTCTCGTATGAAAATATTTTATGAGGAGGAGGAGAATGGAGGATTTTCAAATTTCAACTAAACTTCCAAAATGCACCAAAGTCTTCCCTCATTTATCATCATCAGTTTCCTCAAGCCGAGGGATTTTGGAGAAGAAAGCCTTACCAAACAAGATTTAACAGTCCCTTCCCCTCCCTTCTCTGACCTTCCTTTTTCTTTGGATTCCTCTCCTCCCCTTCTCCCCCCATCTACCAAACTTACCCAAGCATTAGACTTCTTTTCTGGAAGAAATGACCTAGATTCTTCCTTGCCAACTAATTGCCAATTGAACTAAGCTTCAGTCTTAAAAATGACTCCCAAAATTGAACCAATGACAAGGATAATGGAAAGGGTGGGTCATTTTAGTGAACTCCAAAAACCAATTAGATCCACTCTTCATAGACAAACTAGGGATTTGTCATCCAAGGTAAGATCGGGCCAGGATCATAGGATCTTTTTCTATCAGATAGGGAGGGTTGTTTCACAAAATGTACTTCCAACTAATTGCTCCATAGATCCTATATCTACCTATATCAAAGAAGAAATCATGTAAGGATAGGGATTCTCATATCATCCAAACCTTGCCCGGCGGGTCAAATGTGATTACACAATCGTAGAACAGACCGTCTGCTTTTGCATGGTCGCAAAGTTATAATCGAACATCATAATTTTAGTCAAAAAACATCGGGTTACATTTCCCCATCTCTCCATTTGGAGCATGGAAAATTCATGTCAGAATGAATTCACTTATTGGTAGCCAGTATCTCCTTCTTATAAGACTGACGCCTCCAAAGGCTAATCCAATCTATAACAAATAGATACGGGTCAAATCTTCCTCACGGTCATTTTGAAAGAAAATTATCCTACTATCAATACCAGCGGAGCGTGAGTGTAGAGCTCCACAAGAGACTGATTAGTTGCCACAATCTATCACTCCTTCCCAAGCAGCTGATCCCAGTTCAAACTGTTCAAATTTCATCTTCGATTGTCGCTACTGGGTATTTCAAAGTGTGCTTAATAATGGGAGGTAAAAAAATACCACGAAAAGGAAAACTAAAACCATTCTGAAGTAGAAACAGCAAAATTGTTGAAACCAGAGTTATTTGACCACAAGAAGTAGAAAAAGCACCTGGGAAGGTGAAGGGGAAACAGGGAAACCAAGATCGGAGGCAATAGAAAGAGCGTCTGACATACCCCCAACGCGTCTGACAGGCTTCCTACCAACCCACGTCGAGTCACCTCCCATCGACATTTCGAAATATGAACACCGTAAGAGGAAAAGGTGCACTGTCTCTGAATGAATACAAATTGAACTGAAGAGAAATTGAGCTTGGTAGAAGAGGAGTGGCGGAAGAAAATTTGAACGGGACGAAAGAAACTTGGGTTTGCTTCTTCTGGCGAATGCTTCAATTCAATTTTCAGACAATTTGGTAAAAGCTCAAGGGCAAGATGGGAAGACTATAAAAACAGAAGAAGGGAAAACATTGTGGTCATTTGGCAATCCGTTACAACCATCAAGAGTGCATTATGGGAAGAGAAAAGCATGTTTGGGAAAGATTCGAACCAAAATGCATTCCTATGGCCAAAATGCATTTTAGATGCTAGAATGCATTTTTGTTCGTAACTTGAAAATGTTAAGTTGCGATTTGTGATATTCTAACAATTTTTTATCATTTTATTTTTTCATTAATTTATCACAATATAAAATAATATATATGTATTGTTTAGTAAGATTCATTTTCTTTTAAATTATTTTCCATCAAAAGTTACATCCACAATATTTATCCAAATAAATTTTCATTTTTCGAAGTGTATTCTGACCGAAATTCATTTTGCCAATAGTTTTTCGAATGGGCCTTAATGACTTGCTAGTTTGGTTTACATGAAAGCGTATCACACATATAACTGTTTGGTTCATTGAATTTGAATTTTAGGAAATGCAATGTAATGAAATAGAATGTAACGATGTTTACATGATTTTGTTTAGTTCATCAAGGATAGATGACGTATAAACATAAAACTGATTGATTTGATTACAAAATATATGAAAACAATGAGTTAAAAGATAAAATTACCCTTGTCTCCATACACAAATATCATGAATTGAAATTTTTTTTTTGGCCAAACTACATAACTAAATTATCATAACCGACATAATTTATATACAAATAATACTAATAAGTAAAATATAAATTTACTCATGTGAATCAATATATTGTATTTTAAACGTGGTTAAACACACTTATAAAGTGGTTTTTACTTAACACATAAAAAACGATATGGTCTATTTATTCATCTGTTTTTTCCCTTCTTGTTACACATAATATTTCTAATTGAATTAAAGTATGATGAAATTGTTATTAATTGAATTGTGTCTAAATTTTATAGCTATAGACAATTTTGTATAATAATTATGACATGTATAATTTTTATATAATTTGAATTTAAGCCAACTCAAATATAATTATGTGTTTAGTGAGCAATTGTAGATTGAAAATGATAAAACTAATAGCGATGAAGAAAATGGCGGTAAAGAGGATGAACATGTATGTAGAGTTTGTGTTTCATTAAAAGGGCACTTTAATGAATTTTAAAAATTTATAATGGTCATTATGTCTTTTCAATTAGATTGCAAGATGCCTTCATCCCTATCAATCAGTCTTGATAGAATAATCAGAATGCGTCTATTTGATGTAATCAGAATTACAAAAATATGATCCTTTTTAATTTCAAAAGTTTAACCAAACATTATAATCAGTCCATTGTATTGAGATTACATGTAATCTTTATTCATGAACTCGAACCAAATGGGCTGTAAGTGTTTGATTGGTATAATAAAGCAATCATATGTAATCATGATTACAAGAGATTATATCAAATCAGGCGATCCTCATTATATAGTTTTGACTAGGGATGTGCATATATCATACGGTACTTGGCTAGTTATCAATCCGAAGTTTGGTCTAGAAAAACTTTTGCTTAAATAAGGCAATCTGTGATCTACTATGGCCCACTTCCAACCGGAGGTTGGCTAAACTAAACTTATTTCACTGGATTAGGAGTCCTAGATCTCAACTTTATGTATTTATTTTTTGTTTTCCTTGTATAGAGGCAAGATTTCTATATTATAAACATGATTACAATGACAAAAATATCTATCATAATATAAAACACATCTTGAAACATTAAAACTTTATAATAAATTCATAAGATTTTTTAACAACATTCAACAACAACAACAAAAATTCAATTCAAAAAATATTTTAAAGAAAAATCACCTTGACCAAATCGGACTAGTCATGGTGATCTCATCATTTGATCTAAGACGTAGTCCAACACGAATTAGTCTGATCTAGTCCAGTCTGATTTTATTATAAAATTTATTTGAGCTAGACTGGACTAGACTAAACATCTCAGGTTGGACTGGGTTAGACTATATCACCAAGTTTTTCCACACTCTCGACTTTGTTTATGTAATTCAAATTATAATTTGTATGAATTAACATCTAAACACTTATATTTCTTGAATCAACATTTAAATATTTATTTTCCTCCTTTTTAACATTGATGATAGAGTTAAAAAGATTATTTCACTTTTTTATTTTTCTTAATAAAATATAAATTTCATTTTCTAATTTATTGATAACATAAAAAATAAACTATATAATCATCATTCAATTACATTTCATTTCCACCTATTACATTTCTGTGAACTCTATGAACCAAATGGAACATAGAAGTTCCCTTTGTTCTTGTAGATGAGAATTATAATTCTCATTCCAAACTTTTCAAAGCATTGACCCTACTATTTTACATTGAAAAAAAAAACCAAGGTAAAACACCGTCAAAATACCAACACAACCAAATGCATCATATCGCTCCAAATAACTACTTGTCAATATATTGTCGTTTCTCTATCTTAATCATAGATGCCCCACAATAGTTCCTTAAATCACATGTGTGGATATTTCATTAATTCATTATATTAAATAGCCATTTCAACATCCACATAACAGATTCCCATAATAGCCACAGATTCCCATAATAGCCACCATATTATTCCTTATTACTTCCTCACCGTATCTCCTCTAATTTAACCCATGGGTTAGCACTTTCTCATATGACTATTAGCTACCCAACAAGCTCACTGATTAATTGATGCGGATAGGTTAAAGACCACATATCAAAAGACCTAACCATGAGTTTCCCTCTTAACCATAGTGTGTCATAGGATCTCCCTTCTATAGCCATGAGTTGTGATGGGCTTTCACCTCTTTTACCTCAAGGGTCGTATCATAAGTGAGCCGATGATCTTCTACTATATGGCTAGATGTTCTCCCACCTTATTCTCCATACATGCATGTACTAAAATTCACCCTCTTATACTCCCTTTGTGAACTCTGTCACGTAATATCACAAATTAACACGTTAGCTTTTATATTAATTACCCCATAATTTGCAATCTAGAGCTAATTCATTGAACAATCACAACTCATAATGATAACATTTTCCATATCAAATACCATTGATAAAGCTTGAAGTTATTTTTGAAATGTTTACAAGTTCACAAAAGCCTTTACGCCATCAATAAAATATGACTAAACCAATGAAGTTAACCAAATTTTCCAAATGAAATCCAAATCATTCATAACATGTTGCAAACAAGCATAAAGAGTGGAAAAAGGTTACCTTATTTCAAGCAACACACAATCACAACAGTCAAAGCTATGCGCTCCAACCATAAGCTGAAATCAATCTAGCATCAACACATAATTATAACCACATATTAGTCTCAACCAATCAAGTTACTAGTCAAACAATTAGAGGTACCAAGACATTGTAACCTCCCAATTCTTCTCAAACCTTAATTCAGTCCTTCCAATAGCAAATCTTAATTCCATAAAGCTCAACTAACTCAACTAGATTAGTTACCAACCCCAAAGGATATCAAATGAGTCAAATTCTCAATTTTCACAATGAGTACTTGGGGCATTGCTACTCGCCGCTGCCTTAAGCTATCACTTGGGCCCTTATTTGAGTGCCTTAGTGCTGATGCTCTCTTCGATATTTTCTATCTTTTCATATTGTATTCCAATATTTCTCACTTCCAAATATCTATGAAGGATTTCGGTTGTACCTGGAGATGCCGAATTACGAATCTGCAGATACTCATGCGAAATTCGGATCACAATGGTGGATCCAAACACAAGACATAGCAAAAACACCAAAGGCAAGATGAGAGGAGATGAGAGGATTCTCTTGGAAGAGAAAGGGAAGGGAGAAGACTTGTTTTCTCCATGCGTTATACTTACTCACTTTGGGGAACCATTCCCCATATATGCAACTTCCCATAAGAGTCCATATTTACGCATTTGACCTAGCCCATGGATTTGGGCCTAATCCATCAAGGATGGCCCATATTCCAACATCTCCCACTCACACTTGGTGGATTAGGAAAAGTGGGCCTCATCCTTCTCTCTTTTTCCTTTTATACTAGGTGTTTTGTCGTGACCGCATGGGCGTGACGTCTTTTATATATTTGTACTAGAAATCCCTTTCACAAGACTAGCACAAGACAATCTTTCTTTATGTAGCTTGAAATTGGTTATTATGCCACATATGTCCTAGATTTAACCAAAATATACTTTCACTTTGATGAATCTAATCCCTCCCAAGTCAACATAAGACTTAGATTGTCTTTCTCGTATTCGTGGTGTCCACACTTATGAAATCTCCAAGTCAATATCATAAGGGACATGTCACAGACACCAGCATAGTTGTGTATTTGTCAAGTAATCTTCCTTTCGCCCATATATCATTTCAATATACATCAACTGCTTTCCTAACATAGTACCTTGTATCGCATCTATCATGATAGTAGGATGTACGTTAAGGTAGCAGTCATTGAAGTATACCTCCATGATAATGTCAAAGTCAAAGGACATAAGTAGAAATATTAATTTCTTGGGACTCACACAGCAACGAAGCAGGGATCCATTCACTTGCTTCCCTTTTGCGGTTCTATAACACATGTGATACGAATCACATGCTACTGTGTTTCTCTTATACTATAAGAGCGTACGTCGTTTTAACACTTACTATCAACATCGTGCAGACTTTTAGTCTAGATATTCTCAACATCTAAACCCAAATTCTTCTATGTCTCATTCTCATATGACTTTAATATTGAAGAATTTGTTGTCTGGTAACAGGAATTATGGGAGCGGGTTCCCATGATTCGATCCATGTTTTATAGTTATATACATTGGATCTCATCCTGACATGCTATACAGTTGTCGAGGTGACACAATATGTATTTCTTCTCTACCGTATCAGCATTCCTGATGCCTTACTGGTGAATACAAGTGTCTCATCTTTGCATACTCCTCCTGAGTATCAAAGGCGGTAGCTCGTGTGAGAGAGCCTACCTCACCTGCCTGTACGACATACTTGACATTGTATACTTGTACATAGACACATGAATCAATGATGAATAATTGCATACTTTAATTATAAATTCAATACATAGTGTCTGTAACATTACATTTTGCACATACCAATAGCCCTTACATGTTTCTCAAACACTTCTCTAGCTATTGGTTTAGTCAGGGGATCTGCGACCATACTCTTGGTCGATATGTGTTGTACATTAATCACTTTTTGTGCTACATAATCTCTCACCAAATTATACTTAATATCAATGTGCTTTGTCTTGCTATGATATTTTGGGTCTTTCGTGTAGGCTATGGCCACAGTGTTGTCTCAATATATTAACATAGGATTTTGCTCTCATTCCCAAATCCAAGGTGTTCAATGAATCTCTTCAGCCATATAGCCTCCTGCACTACCGCTGGGTAGGCCACAAACTCAGCTTCCATGGAATGTAGGGCTATGCACATCTGCTTCTTACTGCTCCAGCTTATGGCGCCATTATTAAGCAATAAAGTGTAACCTGAAGATGACCTTCGTTCAACTTCATATCCGCCTACATCAGCATCGGAGTATCCAATGAGCCGCAAATCGCTTCCTTGATAAGTTAGTGCATAATCTGATGTACCCTGTAAGTATTGCATTATCCTTTTCACAGCTTTTCAATGATGTTCACCAGGATTTGATTGGAACATGCTCATAAGTCCAACTTCGAAGCAAATATCTGGCCTTGTGCACATCATTGTATACATTAGACTTCCAAGGCACTAGCGTAAGGAACTCTTTCCATTCTTTTCTTGGCTGACTCAGTCTTGGGACACATTTCAAGATTCAGGCTAACTCCAGTAGCTACCGGGATGTCTAAGGGATTGTAGTCACTCGTGTTGAACCGCTCGAGAATTTTCGTAATGTAATTCTCTTGTGAAAGAGATAGAACTCCTTTTGTACGATCCCTTTGGATTTTAACTCTAAGTATGTACTCCTCTTCTCCCATGTTTTGTTGGAAATTGTGCCCTAGAGCCAATCGCTGTACTTCGCACATTATTTATTTTAATGAATTTTCTCCATTTAATTATCATAAACTTTGCTTGTTTATTATGATAATTGCATCCATGAGCAAATTATGAATATTGTCCTAAATGTCCATGGTCAGTTATCTATGTGGGAACAAAGATAAAGCAACACCAGTATGACTTTGATAAGGTATGGAGATACAAGTCAAAGTCATAGGCAATTAAAAGAGTACAAGGTGCTGGACCAACCTGCTATGAGAAAGCTACATGGATTAAGTCGTAGATTATCTCATATGTATTCAGTCACAATGCCCTTCAACTTGAGATCATCGTGGATTCCTACATGAGAGTCGCTAAGCTTTGACCTAGTCAAAAGTCACCTTTGACCGGATGATGATAAAGGCTATGATCAGGCCGGGGTTTTCATGTGGAGGAATGTGAGTGATCAAGATGGGATTTGTCCCTCACATTAGTTGAGAGATATTACTAGGCCCTCGATAAGTGAGTTTGAGAAATGTATGGCCATGCTGTAATGAAAAGGGGTTTTCATTTCTTTAATCAGACTACTTAGGGATTGAGAAAGTAATGGTCGAGAATAGGAGGATGACGTCATCCATGCCTCATCCTTGACCGAAATATCGCGTGAAAAAAGGGACGTGATGTGGTTGTATAAAAGGTTACGTCGTGTTAAAGATCCCCGTATGATTTGGGTAGTCGTAATGTCTTGCTAGAGATCGCTTGCAACTTATGGGTTTATGGTGAGATTAGCCCCCTACTAACTTTATATGGGCCTACAGGGTCACACGCAAGAACAGCTCAACATAAGCTTTATTTCTAGGGTTTATTCGAATTTTAAATATATGTGTATATATATGTTGAAATTCAAAATTGCACACTATTATATAAATAATACTTGTGTGTGTTAGTTTAATTTATTTGATAAATTAAATAACTAACATCAATTTAATTTATAAGGATAAATTAAATCTGTTGGCTCATTATTTGGATTAATTAAATGGATATGATTTGATCAGATCAATTTAATCCAAATTAAGATTGCAAAATTTGAATTTCAAATTTCAAATTTCGAATTTCAAGATTAGATCTAGAATATCTTTTGAAATCCGAATTTCAAGATTAGATCTAGAATATCTTTTATTTGAAATTCGAAATTCAAGATTAGATCTAGAATATCTTTTGAAATCTGAATTTCAAGATTAGATCTAGAATATCCTTTTGAAGTTAAAATTAGAATTTTCAAGATTAATAAAAGATTAATCCTTGATTATGATGTACTCTATGAGCTTTATAAATATAAGTGCTCGTGAACAAAAGAGGCATCCCATTCTGAATTTGAATTCGCTCTTGAGCCATGAAACCCTAGAAAGAGAGAGTGAAACAAAGAGGCGTTAGCACGCTGCTATTGTTGGAGACTGTTCGTGTAACACTCCTTATTTTCCCATAGAAGCTTCATATTAGATCACTATTGAACCACTTTAGGGCCTTGGATAACTCAAATTGACCAAAGAAGTGAAAATAAAATTTTCAAAATGGAGTTACTATTTATTTGGTCCATTTCCAGATTTCTGGCCCAATTTTGAAAATTCATAACTAATTCTAGAAAAATCGAAATTGAGTGGTTCAAATTTCTATTTGAAGCTTATTAAGTGATCTATAAGGAAAAATATTACTGGTTTCAAAAGTTGCCCAATCGATACAGTTAATTCCGTGAATATCACTGTTCATTTGGTAACTTTCCAGTTTTCCAGATTTTTCTCTTAACTTTGAAAAATCATAACTCTTTATCTACTACACATCCAAATTTAGCAAACTCTAGCTCATTTTAAATCTTAGGATGTGCAGTATTTAACTGGAAATTTTCAGGTTATTTGGACTTCATTTTCTATTTTTCATAGTTATTCCAAAAACAGGGCAGATTTAATGGTTTTGAAACCTCCTACTTGAGAACTTGCCATTTCTAAAATTTATTAAAACCTCTTTTGACCATTTTCAAACTTCTCTTAATGCATGCCTACCTTGTCTACTTCTTTTGAATATATTCATGCATGCATTCACATATGTTCACTATTTATCATGCAGAGTTTAATTTACATAACTACATCAATCTTCAATATAAACTTCAATCATCATACATAATTTCCCACAGGCAAGATCATCATAATATGCCATATTCAATCACCATAAACTTTTCTCTTATCCTTGCTTGTGCTAGTACCTAGAATGGTTAGTGGGGGAGGGTGAGATTTTTGGAAATCCCAGTAGCAAAACTTTCTAACACACATTATAAAATTGCATGACGACTTTCAATATAAGTGTG
>JANTPZ010146474.1:0-11123 GCA_025593235.1 Vachellia pachyceras
TATCTACCAAAGAGTGCTCCACTAGTAGCGGTGCCAAGCAAACTGTTTACTACGGGATCTTATCTTCCATTAACATTGATTTGACAGGAATTTGCAGGCTGGTTGTTGTTCCTATAAGGAGTACTTACGTTGGTTTGGTAATATCCGGGCAAAGGAGCATTGAAGATGCAATAAAGGAAGGTTTTGGATTAAGATGGAATGTAGATAATGAAGAGTGCAACAACTGTGTGAATTCTGATGGGCAGTGCGGGTATAATGCTGGTAATCAGAACTTCACTTGCTTCACCTGCAGCAACGGGCTTCAAGGAACTACGTGTTCTTCAGGTATGTTGATCTCTCTCATGTGTCCATGAAAATTATTGGTCCTGCACAATGGACAAAAATTTTTAGGTGTGAGCATCCGCTTTTGGTTAAAAATGGAAAAACCGAATAGCATGACTTTTCAACATCAAACTAGGCTAAAACCAAAGTCCGAATTGGGCTTGGTTAAGTTTTCGACAAAAATGGATTATTTGAAAACTGTTAGTTACGCTAGAGGTTGTAAACATCAAGTTTGTCTTTCTATAAGAATAATTTAAGGTTATCAATTCTATAGGATTCACCAAAACATTATATATCTTTAGTTCTTTTATCAATTAGTCGACCTGGTAGACGTTTCTTATTATTCTAATGGTATGAACCTATACATACGGGTCATAACAAAAAATCCAGAAAGAAACTTGCTTGAACCCAGCTTAAGTAAGAAGTTAATTAGTGGATGTTGTTAATTCTTCCGAAGGGGTTTTCTATATCCAATCTTTGTTTTTTCTTGTGTTGCTTATGAATTATGACCTTTGGGATGAAGAAAACTTGAGCCTGTGTGAGCACGCCAAATACTGTTTAGTAATCTTGACAAACAACCTAAGATATGTTAACTATTTCTCAAGCTGATGTGACGCCACATATTTGAGCATTTCCCAAACTCGCAGCCCCTAGCATCTAGAAGGTTCAAATTTGATATGTTTGATTTTGTAATCGTGAGTAGGTGGACTCAGAGTATATTCTATAGGCAAAATCCTCCACGTTTGTCTCAGATCGATAATACTCATCTACCTGCGAAATACAGATCATACAGATAGAAACTAGGAAAACGTTGATTTTTTGAAGTGTTTAATATTGAAGGTGCGTGTGACATGCATGTTTGACTTCGAAGGCAGCTCATGAGCCCTTTGGTTATCAACAAATCAAGTCGATGTGCAGGTAGAAAATTAATGGAGACCTTCGGTGAGCTTTAGATGTCAAGTGGACCCCAAAACCCTTACTCCGTCGTACAAGTCACAACATTCAAAGAGAATTCTTAGATTTCCTATGATATAGTAACTCTGAGAATAATTCATACTTACGGAAATTAATAATTAATTGATTTTTGAATGCGGTTCATTGTATATTCTCTTTCTTTCAAAACCTCATTAATGGGGTTAAAAGTGGAATTTTTTTAATTTATGATAGATTTAATAATAAGTTAACGACACTTTCTTAGTTTTGGATGAAGTAGTTGAAACTTAAAAGTGACCTGTTCATCCCTTTAGTCCTATTACAAGGCACCTTTTCAAATGTTTTTTAATCTTTTTTATAACGCATTTAACAGTTTCAAGGGATATTAAATGTTTTTTTGTATGCCCATATCTATTGACAAATGAGGGCAATATTAAAAATCATTTGAATTTTATAAAAAAATTAATGTTTTTAACTGTTTTCATTGATACATATGAGGTTGCAATTTATATTTGGGACCAGTTGAGCATATTTTAGAAAGGGAGTAAGTGTTTTACGCGGCTGCATCAATCGAATCGTGAGGGTTTGATTCGAAGTGTGAGGGTTTGATTAAGTTGGTACAATGTCTTGATGATTTATTGCCATATTTGTTTAAATCAGGTTTATTGCCACATTTATTCACATGCTAACACTTTTTGGTCTTCTTTGGACAAATAAAAATAAGCAATATTACAGCACAATTGTTCTCCTTCAAGTGTGTGTGTGGGTGGTTGTGCATTGGGCTTTCATCGCGGCAAATTGATGAGGTCCAGATACACATTCTAGTACTAACTCAAAATGCTTGTTTTCGCCTCAAGAACAAAGTTTCATTAATTTTTACAAATTCGAAGCCCTTGACAGCTTCACTTCTTCTGCTGACTTGAATGCTTCATGATGATAATCGAGAATATCAGATCATGGTCCACATTTTTCTCTTATATCTTCATCAGAATATTTAGGAAATATAGGTGTGAGTTCCTATTTTTCAGTTGTGTCAAAAAATTTTCTAGTTATTCCTCTCTTTTTCAGTAAGGAACTCGGGGATTACTGTTCTTTGTTTGCTGTTCATATTTGAATCTGAGGCCATCTATGTGCTGATCACCAGTTTTCCCACCTCATCAATCTGATGTGAATCTTGCAGGTGAAAGCTCTAGCAAAAAAGTTGCTATAGCCGTAGGTAATTAACCTCTATTATGTTAATCTATGAACTAAATCTTGATCAAGATTCAGAGTTATGAAGCAAAAAATAATATCATTTCTTGCCTAATACTCAGGTGTTGGAGTTGCAGTCTTTTGTGGCGTTGTTATTATATGTTTGTTGATCTTCGTCATGAAACGAAGAAGAAGCAGAAAAGTTGAACAGTTGAAAAGCGACAAGAACCTCTTGTCCCCATCATTAAGAAATATTAATAGCGACGTACCGCCAAGCTCTAAAAATACAATTAGTATGGCTCAGACTGCTCCTCCTAACCCTACCTCCAAGTTTGATTCTGTGCAGAAGAGTTTTTACTTTGGAGTTCAAGTTTTTAGCTATGCTGAACTGGAAGAAGCTACCGAAAATTTTGACCCTTCCATGGAACTTGGTGATGGAGGCTTTGGAACTGTTTATTATGGTAACAATAACATCATTTATCAAACATATATATTCAGGAAAAATTCTTTTTATCTTTATAGCTTTGATTCTTCAAATTCTGACTCTATGCAACTCATTCACAATAATTTAACTATTTAAATTATTTATATCTATCAAAAAATAAAATTATTTCATGAAACTTATAGGCTAATGTTTTGAATGATTAAAACTAAAATTTAGTGATCAAGTCTCAAAACTAAGGGCTTGTTCGAAAACCCTTTTCAGAATAACTTTTACATATTTCGAGGTAAAACCTAGGTTTTGGAGAATAGATTTTACGGATTATGAGGTAAAACCTAGGTTTTGGAGAATAGATTTTTCGGATTATGAGGTAAACCCTAGGTTTTAAAAGATTGTGTTTAGAAATTTATTAGCTTTTAAAGAGTTTGAGGTAAAACATAGGTAAGAAAGATGAAAAAGAAAGAAATAAAAAGTAGGAAAAAGAAAATTTATTAGGAAAGAGGGTGTGATTTGATAAGAAAATAGCTTTTTTCAAAACTTAAGTTTCAAACCGAGGTTTTGTATCCAAAATATCTTTTTTAAAAAATGTGAATACTTATACAAAACCTAGGTTTTGAGGTAAAACTAGGTTTTGAAAGCAAACCTAATTTTCAAGATGGGAAGCCAAACAAGTTCTAAGTCAAGGAATTGGGTTTTACAATCAAAGGTTATATACTAAGTTATAATGGTCAAGTTAAAACTATAGGAATAAAGAAGATCAATTTACCCCATTGTCATGCAATTTATCAGGGTTTTAGTTCTCTTCGAGTGAAATATGACATGCCCAGGAGACAAGCTTGATCCTATGATTTATGGCATATCATTAATTAATACTAGCTGTACGTCTTCTGATTTCTTATCAGGAAACCTAAAAGACGGACGTGTAGTTGCAGTAAAACGCCATTATGAAAGCAACGCAAAACGAGTGGATCAATACATGAATGAGGTGAAGATTCTAGCTCGCTTACGACACAACAACCTCGTAGCTCTTTATGGGTGCACATCCAGACACAGTCGAGAACTCATCCTTGTCTACGAGTACATTCCTAATGGAACAGTTGCCGACCACCTCTATGGAAAAAGATCTCGATCATCTTTGCTTTCTTGGCCCATACGGATGAACATTGCAGTGGAAACAGCTGAAGCACTAGCCTACCTTCACGAATCAGATGTCATACACCGTGACGTCAAAACTAACAACATTCTCCTCAACAACGATTTTCAAGTTAAGGTTGCTGATTTTGGTCTCTCACGTTTGTTCCCTAACCATGTCACACATGTTTCTACTGCCCCACAAGGAACACCCGGTTATGTTGACCCTGAGTATTACCAGTGCTATCATCTAACCGATAAGAGTGATGTTTATAGCTTCGGGGTAGTGTTGATCGAGCTCATATCATCGTTACAAGCTGTGGATGTTAAGAGGAGTCACCATGACATAAACTTGGCCAACATGGCGGTTAATAGGATTCAGAATAATGGAGTGCATGAGTTGGTTGATCCATATTTAGGGTTTAAGACGAACGATGATGTGAGGAGGATGATTATAGCAGTGGCAGAATTAGCCTTCATGTGTTTGCAGAAGGAGAGAGACATGAGACCCTCCATGAAAGAGGTGGTTGAGGTGTTGAGAGAGATTCAGGGTAAGGAGTATAATAATGTGAAGGATAATAAAGAAGTGATGATGAAGATGGATAAGGTAGAAGAAATGAAGCTTTTGAAAAATGGTGGGAACCCAGTTTCACCAAATTCGGTTTCCAATAAATGGGTTAGCTTCTCTTCTGCTTCAAGTTCCTCACAGAGTCTATTGTCCCCTTATTCTGTTGGTAAAACTTAGATTAGGCAGTAAATTCAGTAAACTCAGTTCAGAGCTTGACAAACCCTTTTTTGTTCACATTCTTGGGAAGCTTGTATTGTGGTGTTAATTGGTGTGAGAGTGAAATTATTGTTGATTTGGATAATCAGATTTAGATCAGTAAGAGATAACCAAAAGATATATGCATATATATGCGCCATGTACATAGAAATCAGGTTTTAATGGGTCAGTGCTTCATTTGGATTATAGCTATATGTGTTTGCTGATACATGCACCCGGGGGGGGGGTGTGTAGTAGGCAGCTGAATGATTTGATTGGAAGGAGCTTTCTTTGGTTGGTATGGCAGTAAGTGGTGAAGGTACCTATATATTGTTCTTATCAGTATTCAGGATCAGTAGGTTGAATCTGGGAAACGTGCTCGATCTGTATAAAACTCAACATTAGTAGTAGTAGTAGTAGTAGTTATTTTTTTCCCTTACCATCATTTTTCTGATTCTTTTCTGTTATGAATGTACTGTATACATTTATGAATATCCAAAGAATCCAAATCTAGGAGGAAGTTACCGTTGCTTTCTAGGTTTGATATGATTCAGATATGAATTATCCCACTCCCTGTGTCCAATTTTGATTCTGATAATTTTGAAAGGAAATAAGCATAATATTCATTTTGGATCTTTGGCTTTCAAGATTAATGCAGACCATGTTCTAAACAAATTAATATTCCATTTTTTGCCACCATTAATATTCCAATTTAGACTTTGGTGTAATAAACTAATAATAGACTCTGAACTTTGAGTACCAATACTCCCTGTATGAGTATGAAATGGCTATTTATAAAAATATAGTATTATATATAAATAATAAAAATTTTAAGAATCAATTTTCTGTCTGATATTTTAAGAATGATTAGCCTTGTGTCTCCAATTACTTAGACACCTATATAGCTCAAATCTTGACCTAACTAAAAAAAAAGAAGAAGAAGAATCACTGTAAGGTTTCATAGAAACAAAAATAATTACCAAAAAATCTCATAACAAGTAAATAAAATGTAATTATAAATTTTAGTACAGAAAATGACAATAAGTTTATAATTCTCACTTGTTATTGGGACTTTTTGAAGATTATAACATTTATTTCTAAATCCCATTAAAGAAAAAGGAAAGAAACCACAAATTGACGCACTATTTCTTTATATCTAAATCTGGTATTGCTTCTTGAACCGTGGTTCAGTCTTCAGAATACTCGCAAGGATGATGTGAAATTTTAATATTCATAACCATGAATATATATCGTAAGTTTAAAAAGATATTGAAAAGGAAGTAACAGATGCAAATATAAAAATTGAGTCAGGTAATTAAACCGGATCGGTCGGTTCGGATCGGAAACCGGTGAACCGGCCTCCAATCCATTCCGGTTTGTGTTATGACCTCAGGTTGGGATAAAACTAGTCAACCCAGCTGATTTGGTAGGTTGACCTGGTCACTCTTTTTATTTTTACAAAATTTTATTAGGAAGAAGGCAATGTTGTTGGATTAGAATGGGATATAAACAATAGAATTTAAGAAGTATGAACCAAACCTTGAGGGATTCATGATTTTCTTCATCAGTGGAAGGCACATATACATCTAAGAAAAAAATAAGAGGTGTTGAGATGATTGAAGAAAACACAGTCAATTGTCGTGTAAGTCAAAGGATAAATCTATATACAGCCTAGAAGAATACAAGCTGGTATTTTCCCATTTAAACTTCTTTTATACTGTCATTGTGTTGCATGTTGATTACTCTTGTTCCTTCTATAGAATATGATGGATTCGGGCGTACCTGACAAGTCGAACATATACTGTAGATACCCACACGGAATACGAATCACAGGAGCGGATCCGGATATAAGACACAACAAAAGGGCACTCTGGGTGAAGAGAGAGTTTTGAAAGAGGGAGAGAGGAGGATTGTTGTCTGGTGGTTTATTCACGTATGGGTTGGCTCCTCAAATAGAGGAATGGGAAAATTGTTCCCGCACAATCTTTCCCTCAACCGTTCCCACTTAAAATTTCATTTTTAATTTTCAAATTCATTTGATTGGGAATATTACAACTTTGTTCCCATAGAAATCTATATTTGCACATTCGACCCACCATATGGATTTTGGGCCTAATCCAACAAGGGTGGCCCATTTTCCAACATCTCCCACTCACACTTGGTGGATTAGGGAACGTGGGCCTCATCCTTCTCTCTTCTTTCTTTCATACTGAGTGCTTTGCCGTGACCGCATAGGCATGACGTCTTTTAGATGTTCGTACTAGAAATCCCTTTCACAGAACCAGCACAAAACAATCTTTCTTCGTGTAGCATGAATTCAGTTATTTTGCCTCATATGTCCTAGATTTAACCAAAAATACACTTTCACATGACGAATCTAATCCCTCTCAAGTCAACATAAGACTTAGATCGTCTTTCTCATATGCGTGGTGTCCACACTTATGAAATCTCCAAGTTGATATCCTAAGAGACATGTCACAGACACCAACATAGTTGTGTATTTATCATGTAATCTTCCTTTCGTCCATATATCATTTTGATATACACCAATCGCTTTCCCAACATAGTACCTTGTATCGCATCCATCATGATAGTAGGATGTACATTAAGGTAGCAGTCATTGAAGTATACCTTCACGATAATGTCAATGTCAAAGGAATAAATAGAAATATTAATTTCTTAGGACTCACACAGCAACGAAGTAGGGATCCATTCACTTGCTTCCCTTTTGCGGTTCTATAACACATGTGGAATGAATCACATGTTACGGTGTTTCTGTTATACTATAAGAGCGTACATCGTTTTGATACTTATTATCAACACCGTACAGACTTTTAGTCTAGATATTCCCAACATCTAAACCCAAATTCTTTCTTCTCTCAAATCTCATATGACGTCAGTATTGAAGAATTTGTTGTCTAGTAACAGGCATCATGGGAGCGGGTCCTTATGATTCGATCCATGTTTTACGTGTATACACATTGGATCTCATCTCGACACGCTACACAGTTGCCGAGGCGACATTATTTGTATTTCTTCTCTACCACATCAGCATTCCTGCTACCTTACTGGTGAATACAAGTGTCTCATCTTTACATACTCCTCTTGAGTATCAAAGGCGGTAGCCCGTGTGAGAGAGCCTACCTCACCTGCCTGTACGACATACTAGACATTGTGTACTTGTACATAGACACATAAATCATTGATTAATAATTGCATACTTCAATCATAAATTCAATACATATTGTCTATAATTTTACATTTTGGGCATACCGATAGCCCTTACATGTTTCTCAAATATTTCTCTGGCCATTGGTTTAGTCAGGGGATCTGCGACCATACTCTTGGTCGAAATGTGTTGTACATTAATCACTTTCTGTGCTACATAATCTCTCACAAAATTATACTTAATATCAATGTGCTTTGTCTTGCTATGATATTTGGGGTCTTTCGTGTAGGCTATGGCTGCAGTGTTGTCACAATATATTAACACATGATTTGTACTCTCATTCCCAAATCCAAGGTGTTCTATGAATCTTCTCAGCCATATAGCCTCCTGCACTGCTGCAGTGCAAGCCACAAACTCAGCTTCCATGGAATGTAGGGCTATGCACGTCTGCTTCTTACTGCTCCAACTTATGGCGCCATTATTTAGCAAGAAAGTGTAACCTGAAGTTGACCTTCATTCAACTTCGTCTCCGCCTACATCAGCATCGGAGTATCCAACGAGTTGCATATCGCTTCCTTGATAAGTCAGTGCATAATCTGATGTGCCCTTTAAGTATCGCAGTATCCTTTTCACAGCTTTCCAATGCTGTTCACCAGGATTTGATTGGAATCTACTTACTAGTCCAACTGCGAAGCAAATATCTGGACTTGTACACATCATTGCATACATTAGACTTCCAACGGCACTAGCATAAGGAACTCTTTCCATTCTTTTCTTGGCTGACTCAGTCTTGGGACACATTTCAAGATTCAAACTAACTTCAGTAGCTACCATGGTGTCTAAGGGATTACAGTCACTCATGTTGAATCGCTCGAGAATCTTCTTAATGTAATTCTCCTGTTAAAGAGATAGAACTCTTTTTGAACGATCCCTTTGGATCTTAACTCCAAGTATGTACTCTGCTTCTCCCATGTCTTTCATCTCAAAGTTCGATGACAGCCATTCTTTAACGGCTAAAATCGAAGTCAGGCTATTTCCGGCCAGAAGTATATCGTCTACATATAATGACAACATCACAAAGTTATCATTAAACCGCTTAACATAGACGCAATGGTCTTCTTCAATCATTTTAAAATCATATGAGGTTATCGCCTTGTGAAACCTCAAGTACCACTGTCTGGATGATTGTTTCAATCCATAAATGGACCTTCTGAGCTTACAAACTTTGCTCTCTGAACCTCTCTTTACAAAACCTATCGGTTGTGCCATATAGATTTCTTCATCCAGGTCTCCGTTTAGAAATGCAGTTTTCACATCCATTTGATGTAACTCCAGATCTAAACTGTTTACTATTGCCAGAATTAGCCTTATTGAATTAAAGCGTACAACAGGCGAGAATGTGTCCTCGTAATCGACACCTTCCTGTTGTGTGTACCCCTTTGCTACCAGATGTGTCTTGTACTTGTCTATTGATCCATCCGATTTTCTTTTTATTTTGAGAACCCACTTGTTCGCAATGGCCTTTCGACCTTTTGGTAGATCAATGAGTTCCCAGACTTGATTCTTGTTCATTGAATCAATCTCTTCTTCCATTGCCTTTTTCCATTCATCCTTGGCAGGGCATGACAAGGCTTCATGTACAGAACGTGGCTCATCATCTTCATCCGGAGTGACCATGAGTGCTTTCCCTTCTATTGGGAAGCGCCTTTTGGGTACATTTCCCCTGTCACTCCTTCTTGTAGAAACCTCTTGTCTCTTTTGTTTCTTTTGTCTCGGCCTCGGTAAATGCCTTTCTGAGCCTTCTAATCTCCCACTTAGATCGATATATTGAGACGATTGGGGATCATTAGATCGATCTGCACTACTTTATTCTTCTCTCTCATAAAGAGACACTGTTCGATTTATCTCTCCTCTGCCAGGAAATTCACTTTCCAAAAATACAGCATCCCTTGATTCAATTTTAGTCACTGTTTCATCTTCGTTTTCCCCAATGAAAACATATCCTTTGGATTCTTTTGAGTATCTTATAAAGATACATTTCTTTCCTCTTGGACCCAATTTTCCATGCCTGTGGGAATCGTTGTGAACGTATGTAGCCAACCCCCAGGGTCTTAAGATATTTAAATCTAGCTTGCGTTTCGTCTACAATTCATAAGGTGTGGAACTAACTGCTTTTGAGGGTACACGATTAAGTATGAAGGCCGCTGTTAATAAAGCATCGCCCCAGTGTGAAATAGGTAAGCTTTCTTGAGCCATCATCGACCTAACCATGTCTAGAAGAGTTCTGTTTCTTCTTTCTGACACACCATTTTGTTGTGGAGTGCCAGGGATAGTTAGCTGTCTAATTATCCCTTTTTCTTCACAGAGCTGTTTAAACTGATCAGATAAGTATTCACGACCTCGGTCAGTACCTAATACTTTAATTCTATGTTCTATTTGATTCTCTACTTCATTCATATATTGTCTAAAACACTCCAGTGCTTCAGACTTTTGTGAAATCAAATAGACGTGACCATATCGTGAAAAGTCATCAGTAAAGGTAATGAAATACCATGCTTCGTGCCTTGCCCTCACACTCATGGGACCGCATATATCAGAATGGACTAAGTCTAATGGATTTTCAGCTCTAGTTCCCGTACCGAAAGGTTTTCTAGTTGCCTTACCAGCTAAGCAATTTTCACATAAAGACATTTCCATGTTTAGAACTTCACCTAGTAAACCTTCCTTTGCCAGTTTAATCATTCGATTTTGGTTTATGTGCCCTAGTCTAGCATGCCATACATTCATATCAACAGTTGTATTGGAAGAACTAATGAAACAGTCATGCAAATTAAAATCACCAATAACATCTATTACAAAGAACTTTCCTGAAAGGAAAGCCAAACCATAAAAGGTCCTGTTGCTAAAAATGTCTGCAACTTTGCCATGAAAATTCATGTCAAACCCATGATTTAAAAGACACAATACAGAAACTAAATTCCGTCGGATGTCCGGTATGTGAAGCACATCATGCAAGGTTAAGGTCTTTCCACCATGCATAGCTAGTCTGCATGTGCATATGCCTTTGACCTCGATCTTTGCATTATTTCCAACATAAAGCCATTTGCAATGATGCGGCAACCAACGGTAATCTACAAAGGATTCCTGATCCTTCGTTACATGGTCTGTTGAGC
>JANTPZ010146479.1:5218-30382 GCA_025593235.1 Vachellia pachyceras
TTCTTACTTTTCTACCTCGAAATCTGTAAAAGCTATAACTTCCCAAACATAAATCACATTTCAAAACCTAAGTTTTACCTCGGAATCTGTGAAATCTAGGTTTCAAACCTAGCATCCAAACCAGCCCTAAAACATTGGGACAGGACTCAATAACTGGTGATGGAAGTTTCTGGGACAACGTCAAATTCATCAAGATAGTCTCTCTCCTAGAGTAGAGGTCACGTCATCCAAGCTCTATAACTCTGTTGGTGTGTCCTCCATATGGTCTTCATCACCAACTAAATTTTTTAGTACTAGGTCAGGTGTCCTTGGTTATGAAAAAGTCACTTGGTTAACTCTGTTGTTGCGTCCTTCATATGGTCTTCATCACCAACTAAATTTTTTGGGACTGGGTTAGGTGGCCTTGGTTTTAAAAAGTCACTTGGGGTAAGGGGGAACTTGGCTGAGGCCCAAGCAACTGGCATTGGGGCATAATAATAGCTTAGTCTCTTGATTGAAAATTTTTTGTGCTCAATCTAATTGTTGGCCTCCTTCCAAATGAGGCCCAAGTGACATATCTTTTCCATCAACCACAAAGGCTAGATCACCACTCACAACATTATGGATACATTGGTCAATTATCTTTGCCTTTCCCTTCCTACTTGAGCTTACTTGAGGAGAGCCATCTTCATTATTATTAGAGCTTAGGAGTTGGCCCAACGCAGACCCATCTTAGGCCTGGAAGAAGGTCCCATATTGCCTTTCCTTTTGCCATTTGCTTTTTCTCTCTCCAATTTTTCTTGAATTTTCTTCCTTCTACAAGTTGGACCCACCATCACTTCATTAAGGTTTTTAAAAGGGAGAATTGCATTTAGGTCTGAGATAGCGAATTTAGTACCTAAGCTCTCAAGAAGTTGTTAATAACAAGTAGAGGAGTAGGGCTGAGCAAGTGACCCGGAACTCGGTCGACCCGCCTGGGTCCGATATAAATTTGGCCCATTTGGGCCCGCTCGAAAAGTAGCCCGTAACAAGCGGGCTTAAACGGTGATGCAAATGTCTAATTGCATACTATTTTAGTCTTCTTACACCTATTGTTCAGAAATTCAATTCACCGGTACGTTCTTGTTGAATGCTTTATCAGGTATGGTTGTTTAGGCAATTCGTTGGTACATTCTTGTTGAATGTGCCACCAACTGGTTGTTTCATTACTGTTTCTGGGTGTTGATGGAACCTAATGGACTTGGTGATGGAATTTTTTCTAATATCAATTCAAGGTTTCTTGGAGTAGAAAACCAGTTAGAGAAGTCGAAGGTGTTGATACCTTATTTTGATGATAACAAAATTATGATTCAAAGATTACATGGTAGCATTTGGAAATGGTTTGGAAATTTTTGAAAATTGGTTTTCATGTGCAAAAACTCGAGTTTAGTGTTTAAGCAACTCGAGTCACTTAGAACTTTCATCAACAACTCGAGTTTTCAGCTTCAAGTTGTGATGACTCGAGTCACAGCCTTCTTAGAACTCGAGTTACATGCCAAAAAATATGTTTTCAAGAAAACTCATGAAGTAAAACTCGAGTTTGGGGTTTCAGCAACTCGAGTTATATATTCAGAACTTTCAGCAACAACTCGAGTTTCCAGCTTCAAGTTGTGACAACTTGAGTTCCAGGTATACAGAACTTGAGTTTCGTGCCCTTGAACCTCTGAGGGAGATTTTGCTTTACTGTAATTCGAGTTCCAGAAATATATAACTTGAGTTGCATAACTGTTTTACAAAACTTGAATTGAAAACTTGAAGTTTTTGACATTAGAGTTATGACCACTTAAGTTACACATTTTTCAAAACTCAAGTTGCATAACATGATTTCATAACTTGCAGTCTAAACTCGAGTTATCCAAATAAAAGTTTTTGAACTACATTATGAAACTTCCATTATAAACTCGGGTTTCCAAATTAAAGTTTTCTCAACTCGAGTCAGGCATTTTTGAAAAATTGAAGTTTTATCACATAACATTTCAGATAGCTGTAAATCTATGAGATAGAACTCGAGTCACAACTTTATCTGACAAACAGCGTCTGACATGGAGCTTCACTTTTACCAAATCCTTCCTTATTCCTGTCAAAGATTTTTAAAACCTACCTATCACCATAAATGCACGTTCACTAACCTATGAAACCGAAAAAGTCTCACCTGCTGAAGATCTCCAACAACAAGAAGCAATCAGAATTTTTATAGTCTTCACCGATGTCGAAGGAATACATTTATTGCCGCATTCAATACACACAGCAACCAGAGACAACGGCTATTAAATCAGAGTAACGGACATTTATTCTTCTCTAACTGACACATTGAATGAGCTCAGCTATAAATAGAGAATCATTAAAGACGGAAGAGGACGACGATCGACAACGCTTTTTCTTATATGCTCTCTTATCTTCTTTAAACATTCAAAATCATTCTGTGATCTTCAGTGATTAGCATATCTACTCTTTTGAAAGTTTAAACTTGTGATTTATTCTTGCATTAGGTGAGAAACTCAAGGACGGAGCCTTGTGATTATTGGGTTGTGGGATTGTGAAAAACAGAGAGTGAAAGTCTCTATCCTTTTGCATTTAGTGGGGAGAGTGTGACTCCTTGATTGTAAAGGCTTGTAAGCCCTGTTGATTGCTGTTAGTAGATTGCAAATCTCAGAGGGCTCTGAGGACTATACGTAGGTCAGAGAGGACCGAACTAGGATTAATCGCCCTGTCTATTATTCCTCTGCACTCTCGGTGACTTTGTTTTATTTCTGTGATTTACGTTTTAATTTTTAAGTGTGACCAATTCACCATTTCTTGGTCAAATCCTACACTAACAGAAGGATTGGGATTTTTTGCCTTGCCTGAAATAAATTCTCATTGCATTCTGCTGTCTGCTTACTTTTTTTTTCTATAACGGGTTGCCTCGTGAAGCCGTTGAACCCGGTGGGTTTTAGGGTAGCCCGTTTAGGACAAGCTTAAATGGGCTGCCAGCCTAAACCCGTCTAAATGTAAATGGGCGGGCTACGGGTTGGCCATCGGGCCAGCCTGGCCCGCCCGTTGCTTTACCCTATCGAAGAGCACCATTGATAAGTGTAACAGCTATCATTAACAACCTATTGGGACTTTAGAGTAATTAATTCGTAGCGTGGGACTTTAAAGTAATTCTCCCTTTTTAAAATCTTGCTTTTTCTGCACTAATCTACCTACTGGCCGCCTACTCTTTGCCCTCAAAATTTCCTTGTTTGCGTTCCATAGTTGTTTTGTTTCTTCTCCATCTTCTCCCTTCATGTATTTTAGCGCTCCAAACTCTTCTGACACCTCTAGCCTTTTCTTGAACAGTTTGCTGAATTGAAAATCTCACCGGCTTCTGCAAAGCATCCACGGACCGAACTGGTCATCATCGTTGTTCAAGTTTTCCATCATGTTGACTCTTTCACCTTTGTTTTTCGAGCTGTTGGAGCCACTGGAGATCTTGGGTAAGTAGATGTAGCCGTTGCTGAAGTAGTGGACTTGGCCGATGGAGCTGACGAGGACATAATTGGAGCCTCCATTTTTGATGAAGTCGTGACTGGAGCATCCATTTTTTCCACTGCAGTGTCTGAGGTGTTTTTCTTGTGAAGGCAAGCTTCTCTTTGATGACCATAACGTCCACATTCAAAGCATACGAGTTTCAAGCCTTCATCTCCCTCATGCCACTTGCGTTATGCCTGGACTGTGCTCAGCTAGCGTATGCATTGATGGTTATAGCAATGCCTAGGAATTTGTGGAATACGAACCCAAGTAACTATTCTTCTTAGTTGGTTCTTGAAGGGATCAAAATATGTATCTATCGTTGAACTAAGAGGCAAGATTAGAAGGAAATCCTAAGTGCCCTTATACAAAACCCTTCGGGCTCCTTGTTAAACTTACCACAAAATAATTATTTGGTAAGTCAAGCTCAAACTCAAATATCCCTCACAATCTTGTAAGATGGGATTTCAACATAAACAAATTGAATCTCTTTCAAGGACATTGATGATTAGAGAGAAATTCCAAGGCTTACACCAATCATTGTATTCCTCCCCAGAAATGGGAACCACCCTGGATATATTTTTTCAAGTCTTTTGATTTTTGCAGATCGTTCTGGTATTTTCCAGAATATATCTTCATCTTAAAAGAGGAGATCTTCTGATTCCATACAAACACCACCATTTCCCACTCCATTGAAGCCCATTAAGCATTGTTTGTTTGATGGCTTCGGCCTGTCTTGCTTTTCTGTAACATTATCAGTAGCATTATCTAGAACAGGGGCTCCTTCTGTGCATCGATTTGCTCAGGTTCTTTCTCATGCATGGTATCGTCCATTATTGCATTTGGCACTGCTTCAGTTTTCTTCTTTTTTGTTCCGACCAGCATCATTTGATTCCGGTGGTCGGTGCGGCGAGGTTTTACGTTGACCTGTGTCTTGCATCTATGCACAAGGTTCTTGGCACGCAGTCCAAGAGAGATAAAATCTAGTTCACTTAGAGCTAAAACCAATTGTTGATGATTATTGAATGTAACTTCGAAGTATTTCGAACAAAAGGATCCAAAAGTTGTATCATTTGTTTGGGTCTCAAGACCAACCTTTCCTCATCACCAAGAGCCAAACATCCTTCGGTGTCACTCTTTAACTAGGTAAAATGACATCTAGAGGCCCTAGAACCAAATTTGTCATGTCCGTTAAATATTTTAATCTTAAAGCAGCTTTGATTTGAATTTTAAAGGATTCAAAGATTTGAGAAATTGAATGAAAAGAAGAAAAAATATTATTGAATTTTAGTAATGTACATGGACTTACAATTTACAGATTTTTCTTAGCCTAATCTTAATGATATCCATAAGTTCACCAAGCATAATTAAAATGTGAGATACATGCTTTATATAATTTTGAGGCAAGCTATCTCATTCATGATTTATTAAAAAATGTATTTTTTTTTTGCCAAATGTATAAAATGAGAAACTATACACAGGAACTAGTGTGTGCTGTTGGAATCAAAATGGATAAGGAGACCATTGAGCATATTCCTTTTAAAGGTGACAACTGTGATATAGCTCAAGGTGACAACTTGAGTTACCCAATGAAGCATCAATCTTACACATGACCAGCAAAATCAACAAGGGTCAGTAAAGTGGAGTTTCACTCATTTAAGGATATGGACTTTTATCATTATGGATTATTGTGAAACAATAGATATTTTCCCCAAAATTTAGACTTGAGCATGTTGCGAAGATCACATCTGGGTGAAGCAGAGATGCAAGTTGGATCAAGAGCATTAGAACAAAAAAGTAAGGTCTTGCCAATTGTATATTTCAGTAAGGTACTTAAAAGGGCTGTGGAAATCTTGAATTGCTCGTTTTGAGTTGCTAATGAAATCCATATGTTGCTTGGTTCGTTTAAGGTTAAGGAATATGATAATTCCTCTTAGTAGTGTCAAATTGCCATCAGCAGAAAGTTATTGCAGCGTTTCCAAAGCCAAACTTGGAAGCCTTTGTTAGACATATCTTTGGAGCGAAGAGAAATAACAGCACCAAACCAAATAACTTGAGTGTAGAGACAATTGCAAAATAGATGGTCAATAGTTTCCTCACGAGCATAGCTAATATTTAAATAATTATTTTTAATAATTATTATACCTAATTGTCAAAATAGATCTAGATGAAATTTTTCAATAGCTGCCAAATTTTATCCTATGAGTATCTGAATGGTTAAAAGATAGTACATGGTGTTGTAATAAAGACATGGATTGCTCTCTGTTTTTGGAAAATTGCTCTATGTTATTTGAAAATTATCACTGATATGTCATTTAAAACGTGTAATATTTTGAAGCAACTAAATATTCTAATGGTAACTATAAAATATAATGGCTAGAGGCTAAAGTATTATAACATCTATTTGAAAGCAAGTGTATGCTCAAAAAACTGACTTCTACTATACCAATTCAAGGCCTAGTCCGCACGCTCACTAGAAAATAAGGTCCACATGAGGATCCAATGGTCAGACGTCTATAAGACAAGTGAAGTCTACCCACGATCTCAGATCCATCGCCCACATCCCTCCAACATCGGACCAAATAGATGAGATCTGGATATCCAACGACCACTGCCTCTAGATCCTTAGGGGTCATTAGACAAGGTACGCAAACAACTAAGGACAACTACCAACTATTTATTTTTAACCCTACATCCCATTGAAATTCATTAAGAACGCCATTGTTATCACTCATACCTCTTTCTCCCTCATCTGCTAATACTTTCCACCATAGCTCGAATGAGTTCCATCAATATAAATCTTTTTATCTGTCTTACGTTAATGACAGTAGTCATATTTCATCTTTGCATTGATGGTGGCCCAATCTCATTTTTATTTTAATTCCGTACTAAAATTTGCACAAACATTGTGTTGCCGACTATAAGGAACCAATGGTGATCTTTCCAAAATGCTACTGCATTTGACGCAAGGCTCTTTGCAATCGTTATCTTTTGTTTTGTGTTTTGCCACTGCTAATTATGATAGGGAAAACATCTAGGTTAACTGATCGATCCATTGCTACCTCCGAAACAAGCATATCAAAGTTGGCTGCATTGGTTAAGAAGCAAACGGCTCATATTGTGAAGCAAGCCAAGAAGGTCTCTGCTCAGGAGGAGTGTCATGCATAGCAGTAAGAACATCTGCGGTGTCTGGAGTCGGAAAATTCAGTCCTGAAGGAGCCCATTGCTGTATTTGCTACACAGACTCAATCCATCATGCAACCGTTGAGGCAACCATCCATGACCGTCTTTGAACCTGACCGCCTTTGGGGGATGCTCCTGAATTTCACCCCCTCGGTTGTTTAGACCCCCATTAACCATATGTCTAGTATTCCTATGACTGATAGTTTGGTTGTGTTAGGATCAAGCACAAGTTCGTGGAGAAAGATTAGATGCCCATAAGACACGTAAAGTCTATCTATGATCTCGAATCCATCACCATATCCCTCCAACATCAGACCAGACAATTGAGATCTGAATATCAAGTGACCATTGCCCCTAGATCCTCATGGGTCATTAGATAAAGCGAACTAGCGACCAAGGCTGACTACCAACTATTTAACTTTCTACCTGCATCCCATTGAAATTCATTCGAAATGTCGTTGTAATCACTTAGACATCTTTCTCCCTCATCTGCTAATACTTTCCACTGTACCTCAGATGAGTACCATCAATACAAATCTTTTTATCTGTCTTACATTAATGGTAGTAGTCATATTTCATCTTCTTTACACTGTTGGTGGCCTCCTTACTAAAATTTGCGTAAACAATAAGTATTATTTTTAGGGATAAAACTTCTTTATATATTTATATATTTATTTTGTATATTATAAAATAATTTAAAATAAGTTAATTTGCAATTGTGAAATTCAAAAATATACTTAATGTTATTGGATATTTACCAAACAAAATTAGTTATTTCGCGGGTATTTTTTTGTCTTTTTCCACAAATTTTGATGCTCTAGAAATTTTGGGGGCATTTTCAAAATAATAAGAATTTTTGTTGGCACTTGATCTGTTTGGTACCATGGATGGCTTGGGAAGTGGAACTGAAGTGGGAAGTGAAAATTTGAACTATTTGGTAAGAGAGAGCCCAATTCTTGAAGAAACTAGTTCCATCAAAAACCTTGGAACCTATGCTGCATTTGGTATATTGGACATGAAGGCATGGAATTGGAACTGAGGTTGGAAGTGGAAAATTGTGTTGTTTGGTTTGTGAGAACCTATTTCCATGAAAGTGAAAAATGGGTCCCATGGAACTGATATGGATTCTCAGATATTCCTATGGAAGTGATATGGGTTCCATGAAAGTGAGAATATGTTACTATTATACCCTCATGGATTTTATTGATTGACAACGTCACCCTCCTCCGTTACCGGCGACAACGTCTCTCGAATCATGGACGACGGCGACGGCGAAAGCCTCCTTACTCTGTCACAGCAATGTCGACGGCGACGGTGACAACCTCCTTACTTTGTCACAGCTCTGTCGCCACGATCTCCCTCTTCCTCTTCGAAGCTCCATCTCAGCCTGTGATTCCAAGCTCCACCTTAGTCTTCGATCTGCGATTCCCTCTAACACAAGCTCTGTTTCTTGATCTCCTTCAGTGTCTCTTGATCTCCTCCATTTTTATGCCTATGCTGGTGGCCGACTGTGGCTATGGATGTATGGGTGGTTGACATCGACACTCTCTCTTCTTCCTCAGCTTCGTTGGATGCTCTCTCTTCATCGACACTCTCTCTTCTTCGTCACAGTCGGCCAACGCGATCTCCGACAACTATTTTTTTCTCTGGCTTGCGTGGGCAGAGGGGAGGGATTTTTTGGGGGGAAGGAGGCGTTTTTTTGGTAGAGGGTATATCAGTCTTTTCATACTATAAATATAAATATTAAATTAAAATAATACCTCACTTCTTCCAGCTTACCAAACATACTTTTAATCTCACTTCCACTTGCAGTTCCACTTTTAATTCCACTTCCAGTTCCATTTCCAATTCCATCAAAATTAGTTCCGCCTACCAAACGGGGCACTAGTTCCTTTGCCTACCCCCATGAAACTGATATAGTTCCATGGAACCCAAATTTCTTGGACAATTATACCCTTTAGGATTTAACTTAATGAAAACTTTATCCATCCCTTTGCAGCCTTTGTCCGCCTTTCATGTCTTCAACCTCTACCATCCCCCTATTCCCAGCCCTCCAAACCTGCAAGAGAAACCAACTTCAATCATTGTTGAAGATACAAAGGTTCTAGGGTTTCATTAGTCATGCACTTGACCCCCTGAGGTGGAACTCAACGGGGGAGAACTCAACTTCAATCATCGTCACACGTATCATAGTCACACAAGAAGCATATGGCGACGGTAGGGACCTCGACGATGAACTCATTGTTGAGGACGGAGGCGATAGTGGTGGGCAATGAACTCATCGTTGAGGACAAAGGAGTTGACCTCGATCTCAACGAGGTTAATGGCAACGGTGGGGATCGAGGACGTTGGTGACGTGACAAAAGGCATTAGCGATGCTAACTTCAGTGTGGAGCTCAAACTTGCAAAAGTCATCTTCTTCCGCTTCACACTCAAAGCTCAAACTTGTAATTGACTTTTGGATGAATTAATTTTTTTGTTCAATTTGATTGTTCTTGAGCTTGATTTTGCTGGTGGAGGATTTTCTGGTGGCATTGGTTCTTGTTGGTCGAATAGTTGTCGATGCAAGCGAAGCGGCAATTATTTTTTTAATTAAGAGTATTTCGGTAGTTTCATATTGGAGATACATATTTTAATTAGAAATTATATTCCACTTATTCCATCCAATTAAATATGTTTTAAAACTCACTTCTAATTACATCTCTACTTCAAACACAAACACTTCCACGTACAAGAGGGCGTGAGTGTTCTTTTGGGTTTTTGGATGTCATTTTCCCGTGTTCTTTTTTTGACAATTTTCGCTCCCACAATTTTTATTCTGCAAAAGTAGTCGCGTGCCCTGAAATAAAAAGCTTGCCAAAATGGAAAATATGGATTCTTGAAGAACGAGCATTGTGTTACAATACAACAACTAGCGAGTGTTGGAACGGCGAATAACGCCACAGGGGATGATGGGTCGCCAAGCCTTAGCCAAGTTGATCGGCTCCATTTTGTCACGCGAAGCCTCTGCATCGCCACTATTTTCTCGGTCTCACATCCGCCATTACACGGCGTCTGCGCCACCACCTCCTCCCGTCTTTGCTGACAAAAACACGCGCGTCATTTGTCAAGGCATCACCGGTAAAAATGGAACTTTCCACACCGAACAAGCCATTGAATACGGAACCAAGATGGTACCTTAGTTCCTCTGCATGTTTGTGTAAATTTTACGCTATGTTCCGTTTCAATATTCTTGTGAGGTGGGGTTGCTTGTCATCTATGTCCGGTGGGCTATATAGGTCTTTCTTTTACTGGAGTATATTTGGGTTTAGAAAATAATTGTTTATTGGTTATGTCTGCTCATCACACCACTGAATTCCAAGAGCTTCGGAAGTTTTACTTGGAAATTGAACTGCTATGCTTTTGATTTCATTGGGCTTCATTAATGTTGCTATTTTACTTGACCAATTATGATTTATTTGCTCGAGTAAACGCAAGACCTTGCCGAATCTGATTGTAATTGTAGCCAACCCGTTTTAGGACTTTCTAAAAAGTTTAGTGGCCTGGCTTTGGTTGAATACGTATTTATATCATGACTCATATAGAAAGCCTGCTTGCACAAAGCCGCGGTTCGGGGCATGAAAGCCGGAGTGTTCAAGTGCCTTCCTGTGTGTGAAAATTTAGGACCTTTTTGGGTACCCAATAACCATGTTGTCACTGAAAATAAATTTTGTGAATTAGTTCATTAGCTACATTTTGAACCTCATTAATTTTGAACTCTTGGGAACACTTGATTCAACTTAATTCCTAATCAGGTTGATCTGTTCTCTATAAGTTGAGGGTCACTTGCTATTAATGGGAGTCAACCTTAACAGATCACAACAAGAGAATGGCTAGCGTGCTGGCACTTTCAAGTTCCAAACTTTGTTATATTGTGGAAACAATTTCATTATTGGGAGTGTCCCAAACCTTTTTGGGGTTTTGTAGGTATGAATTTGTTCTTGACCAATGGTCGAACTTGTTGAAAGTAGATGTATTTATTGCACTACTTTAATTAGATTCTTGGCTTTGTTCTTGTTGCACTTGCAACTTCGGGTGCAAATATATTAAGAAATTGATCGTGTTTACATAATGTATAATGGCTGCATGTATCTGCTTGTTGTTGTTATTTTTGGTTGCTCAATAAGCAGTGATCTCTCATTTCATCAACACAATTTTGCTTAAATAGGTGGGTGGTGTAACACCAAAGAAAGGTGGAACAGAACACTTAGGACTTCCTGTGTTTAACACTGTTGCTGAAGCAAAAGCTGAAACTAAGGCCAATGCCTCAGTCATCTATGTTCCTCCACCATTTGCTGCAGCTGCTATTATGGAAGCAATGGAAGCAGAATTGGATCTTGTTGTCTGCATTACTGAAGGAATTCCTCAGCATGATATGGTAATTTCACTTTATTATGGAAAATTATGTTTAGATTTGAGTTTCATATGGCATTGAGAATTATTATTTCTGAATCAATCTGCAAACTTTATTTGGTGCTTATTTAAAACAAACCACATATCTGGAGTATTGATCATTACATCATTTCTCTTCTTGCTTCTTTCTTGTGGTTTTTATTAATGATGATTATACATGTAATTAATGGAGTATGTATGGCCTTATAATGTTTCCATTTTGATGATTCAGGTTAGGTGTGTATATTTTTCTGTATTAATCTGTCTATGTGAGATTAGATGGCCACTGCATAACTGTGGCGAGGTTATTTTTATTTACTGAAGTATTGGATTGATCCATGCGACATCTAATGTATTGTATCACAATAACTTTTTATTTGGACTTACGGAATAGTGTACTGTAGTTTATGCTTTGTGTTGTTTATATAAATGGCAATGAACTAAATATTGTTTAATTTCAGGTACGAGTGAAAGCTGCTCTTAACAAGCAGTCCAAAACTCGATTGATAGGACCAAACTGCCCTGGTATAATCAAGCCTGGGGAATGTAAAATTGGAATTATGCCTGGTTATATTCATAAGCCTGGACGGGTTGGAATTGTTTCTCGGTCTGGTACCTTGACATATGAAGCGGTGAGCCTTCATTTTGGTTGCATGACTCAGCAAGACTGGTTAATGAAGCTGATCTTTTCATTGCAGTACTCTAGAGCTTGATGTTGCAGTACTTTATGAGACTTTTTTATGTGGTGGTTTTAATAGATTTTCTTTTTTAATGGACAATGGTGAATCAGTTATGTGCTTGTTTGGTAGCACATTCTTAATCACGTTGCATGCAAATTAAGACAAAACTACTCTTACATACTTACCTCGGAATCCGTAAAATCGTTCTTCTAAAGATTTGAGTACATTGTGTAGTAGTCCATTCTGTATTATGGAGGCCCTAAAAATAAGTTCTGTGCTATTAACATCTGCTACTGGCTTGGATCTTCCTCCGGCAGAGTTAAAACATACCAATTCACTTGTTAGGCTTCACTAGATTATTTTACTTGCTGAACATTGTACACCTGAGAAAAAAACATCTACTGTCATACTGCTTTTTCCCTATATTTTTTTTTAACCAATTCTACCTTTCAGATTCTTTGATGCTTACAGAGATGCTGTTTTCCATAGCTAATAAGATAAACAATCAACCATGTCTTCGTTTCTGAATATTCAGGTTTTCCAAACGACTGCTGTTGGCCTTGGACAATCTACTTGTGTGGGTATAGGGGGAGATCCCTTTAATGGAACAAACTTTGTTGACTGCATTGAGAAGTTCCTTGCAGATCCTCAGACGGAAGGTACTTTGTCGAATGTTGCTGCCTGATAAATTGAACATCCAGAGTATGAAATAAGTCCATTTTATAGGATTTGAGTTTTATAATGCATTAAAGTGGTCTGCTATCCCTTAAGTATTTAAGCTCTTTAATCTTTTATTGCCTTGAGAAACAGAATTTTGATGATGCATGCACTTGTAGAACGTGGGTTGAGACAGTTTTTCTCTCCAAAATATTTATTTGTCGTAAAAATTTGTGTGGTCTTTCTCAAATGCAGGAACAGTTTGACCCTTCAAGGTGACTGATGAAGGAATTTTAATTTGAATATTGAAGTGCAGTTTGACAGCTTAGTAATAATTTGCTCCACTTGGATGATAGTTCTTTTAATCTAACCATAGGTGAATATGTGGTTTTTGTATTTTAGGATCATGTGTTGAGTTATAGCTATTTTCAGGCAAGCATTTTTTTTTGTGGCTAGGCACATGTATCCTCCTATTGGAGGCAATCTTGTTTAAGGCACTATTGAACATTGTGAGAAATCAAATTTGAATTGTAATCTTTCCTTATTTGTTTCCTATAATCATTCCTAGGATTAGGAGAGCATAAATCAGTATTAATGATGATTGCAATTGCTGATTATGCTCCTCTAATTGAGCCTTCAACATCTATATATTGTACCCATCCTTTCTCAATGCAATATACCGTTAGTTATTCCATTATCTCAAACAAACATTAGATGTGGGTACCTCTTCCAGTAGGGATTCAAATCTTGGTTTACCACATTGTGAGGGACTAACCCTTCTACTAGACCCAACCTCCATTAGTTTTATGCAAGCATTTTATTTGAATATGCATGGAGAGAGAAAAACCAAGGCAAATGTTTTAGGACAGTTATCTATTCACTTAAACCATATCAACTATCAAATTATCTAATTTTATCCACTCTGGATAACTTGTTGTTGAAGACTACATTTGAAGTAAGTCTTTTATCTGGGCAAAGAATGTACTATCTTTTGGGAAATAGGTAAAGAGAAAGAAAGAACATCAATCATATTTTGCCTGGCAACTTGGCCCTACTCATCTCATTGAAATTTTCTATATTTGGAATAAGGTTGGGTAATAATGCTTTTCAAGACCATGAGTATGTATGAAAAAGTAGTTTTTTTTAGCATATTTTAACTGGATGAGGTTGAATGACATGCAATGAGTTCAAAAATTTGACCATGTCTTTTGCTTGTTAGGTGGAATATCATATCATTGTAAGCTCTGTTTTTTCCTTTGGTTATTGTATATACTCTTTTTTTTTTTGCATATATTTTATTAGCCATCAACTTTTACCCCCACTATTCAGGTATCATTCTCATAGGAGAGATAGGAGGGACAGCAGAAGAAGATGCTGCTGCATTAATTAAGGTTTAATTTTACGCCATTGGTGCATAAAATTTAGTTTTATGCATGACATCAGTTTAATGTTTTTATGATGGTAGTTTTTCTGTGCTAAAGGAGAATAAATCATCTATTATGTTTCTGGAGGAAAATGTACTTGTAATTTTGTTGTGAATGGTTGTGAACATTATGAAGCAAAAACCATGTGTAAATGTCATCTAGTTTATTTTATTTCTTCTTTCTTTATGACAGGAATTTAAACGTTCGTAAGGTTGACGGTTTACTTGATGATATACATGGTTCTACTATTTTTTGATAGTAAAAGAGAAACATTTGTGCTCTTAGTTATTATTATATTTTTGTTCAATTAGTTATTATATTGTTGGTAGATGAGTTCTTAAATTGATTTTGTGAATTACAATACAGGAAAGCGGTACTGAGAAGCCCGTTGTTGCATTCATTGCTGGATTAACTGCTCCTCCTGGCCGTCGTATGGGTCATGCTGGAGGTAATCCTCTTATGAAATTTTGTTTAGCAAATATCATTTATGCATGATGTTTGCCAGGATAAATATGTGGTGACATTTGATTTTTGTAAAGAGATTTGGTTTAATTGACCGTCCCTTTGATAATGCTTTTGGTTGTTCTTAAATGAGGCAACCTCAGTTGCATGACCTGCTTTTGCCCACCATTTCTACACTATTTTCATTTAAATCTCCTTTAGATTTGTTTTGGTTACCTTTGGTTGATGAAGGTCAAAATTTGTACTTGGAGTCGGGTAACATCCTACAATTGTCGAACCCTTGTGACTGGGTAACATTCTACAATTGTCAATGAATTAGTGTTTGAACTTCAGCTGTTATAGTCATATGGTTTGTAGGAGTTAAAATGATGTTAAAAATTGTAAGCTCAAGACTTACCATGACAAACAGAATCCATGTTGGCAGCTTCTGTTAGTTTGAGAAATTGACAGTGTATTAATATTCTAGATAGGGTGTAGCCACTATCAAGTTGTAAAATTCAGTTTGGCTGAACTGAAACAGAGATTTATGATAGGGGCTGGGTAGCATGGGATGCTTAAGTCTCATATCAAGAAACATAAGATGCCTTAGTTCTACTGTTCGCTATTGCTGGGGTCCTATCGGATGGTAGGGACCGGATGGTAGGATATGTTTAACATCCAATTAGATGACATGCTTGATTTGGTATTTAAGAAGAGGGTGTCTTCCTCCTTGACAGCACATTCTCAAGGGTTGGTTTCCTATCCTCCTTGGATCCTATCAATTTATTTGTGCAGGTCTAATATGGGTTTCACAGTTTGCGCAAGTTGGTTTTTTTTTCTTTTGAAAACTTGTCAATTCTTGTGCCATATATATATATATATATATATTTTCGATATGAGAGTAATAGAAAAGACTTGTCAGGTCCAGATTGGTTAGTTCTTCATTATAGTGGATTCTGTTTGGTAGTAAACTGCACTTCAACAATTTGCCTGCTTTTGCAGCTATTGTGTCAGGCGGTAAGGGCACTGCGCAAGACAAGATTAAGACTCTCAGGGAAGCTGGGGTCACAGTGGTGGAGTCCCCTGCAAAAATTGGAGCAGCCATGCTAGACGTTTTCAAACAGAGGGGCTTGGCCGAGTAGTTGGAGTTTTGGACATCTGACTTCATTTGATTTCATCAAAACCTTAGGGTTTTGAACAAGCTGCAAAGACTTTATTCTTGTGGGATATATTGGATCTTTTCCTTTTTTTTTTCTTTTGAGCAAGGAGAGATAAGTTAAATAAAAGATATTTTAGGATCTCGAGGCTACTAAATATTTTTTATCAGACCCAGTCAGCTCCAGTTTCCATTGTTGCTGGATTGTACACCCTTTACAAAGGATACCCGTAGCGGTGAATTTTAAATGACTTCAACTTGCTGTTTCTGCAAGGTTGTTTGCTTTGTAATTATGTGCTTCTGGGTAAGTTATGGCGATCCTTGTCATATCATTGCTTTTATCCAGCCAATTCTCTTTATATTTTAAACGTGCATGTATTATACATTGGAATGTTTGTCTCTCTATGCCATGACTAGTAGAATAAACAGTTACACTGATTGGCATGGCTCATCTTGTAAGCAAATATTCAAACAGGAGAACCATTTCCGGCCATAACTCGAGAACCATTTAAGGCGGGCCGGGTAATTGAGAAAGTATCAGCAATTGTGGGTGAATTCTAGTGACTTGAAGAAGTAAGAAAGGCCAGGAGTGGTGTGGGACTGTTGGGCTTGCAATGTCTTCTTATGAGTATGAGGCTTATGAGATTATGAAATTGCTTGATTTGGATTATGTGTTAGTTGTCCTCGGTGGTGTTACTGGGTATTCTTCTGATGATATTAACAGATAAGGCTATCTGTTGAATTTTATATTTTGATCTCCAATATCTTTTATATAAGTTATGCATGTAACAATTTTTTTTTTTTTTTGCTATTGATCATTTTCATCTTTAGGAATTAGGAGTTCCATAATTCATCATCTATCCTATCTTCTTTTGTCGCCTTCACACTATCCTTAAAAAGGGAAGATTGTTTTGACCTTCTTTCGTCATGTTGATGCACTATATATGCATTTTAAAACGTAAGGGCAAAACACTGGGAAACCTGGGTTATGATTTATGGCCCTTCATCAGTAGTTTGCATTTTGGGGTTTGGACGGTATCTTAGGGTTGCGCAATGGTTCCCTTGTTGGATGTTGTATTCACACACTGATTCTATCTTCAATATTTGCACTGATTGTGTTTTGTTATCTTCCCTTGTATGATGCTTCCTACATTTTTATATGGTATTCTTAATTTTGTGTAGATTTCTGTGGATGGTAAGAATTGGTGGTGGAGTTTTTCCTGTAATAAAGGAGCTTGATTACCTTGTTAATGGGGAATATCATGTAGATAAAGGTGCAGTCCCCAAGATGTTGAACTGTCTCATGTAAGTTTCTCAGACTGCTTGTTGGGCTTGGCCTTTTCAATTGTCTTTTTAGGGCTCGTTTGGGAGCAATTATGCAAAACCTAGGTTACAAACCTAGGTTTGAAATCTAGGTTTTCTCTTTCCTACTTTCTCTTTTCTACTTTTTCCTCTTTTCTCTTTCCTACTTTTTATCTCTTTCTCTTTCTTACTTTCCTCTTTCATATCCACTTTTTTGCCTCGGAATCCGTAAAAGCTATAACTTCCCAAACATAAATCACTTTTCGGATTCTGTGAAACCTAATTTTTACCTCGGATTCTGTGAAACCTGGGGTTCAAACCTGGTTTCCAAAGCCCTGAGGATTGAAGTTTGGTTTTGACTTTATTATAATTACCGTGGGTCCACAAGTCACACACTTTATTCTTGAGTATTTGTTAGTACGCAACTGCTATATTGCTGTCATTTTTTATTTTTCTGATAATCTATAAATTAAATAACACAGATATTAATTTATAATATCATATCAAATTTTACATGTGTTACTGTATTAATATGTCTATCAACATTGAAGCATGCATACTGTAAATATCCGGTTGAAGCAAGTACATGAGATGACATTGAGCATGGATAGTTGTGTTCTGTTATTAGCTATTTGAATAAGATAAAATCAGTAGTTCTGGTATCTTGTCAATTAATAAGATTGATGTAACAATGTGTTAAACAAATTGCAACCTTCGTTTTCCCCTCTCAAACCCAAAACTGACAGAAAGGGAATAGAAAGAAAAAAGAACTGGAGGCATTAAAAAAAATTGGGGAAGGCTGGTAAAACCAGTTGAATTGGATGTCTTTTAAGTCAAGAATTTTCACTTTGAAAACAACATATATTCGGTTTGATTTTTAAAGCATGATGTAAACTTGAAAGGGCTGCAGTTGGACTATGCCCTCAGGAATGCTCGTGTGTTAATTAATTAACCCTTCATAATCGATAGAATAAAATGAAATAAATGGATTGCCAGATTCTCATATCCTCGGAACGAAAGTCATGATGTTAGGCAACCCTTCATTTTTGCGGGCTCTTTTTAATTGAGTTTTGTGCGTATTTAAAAATCTGTTGGGAGAATGATTTTACGGATTCTGAGATAAGTATGTAAGAGAAATTTTATTTTGGTTTGTGTGCAACGTGGTTTGAATGTGAAAACCAAACAAGAATATAGATGTGTGATAAATATAATATAAAAAACGCTTAATCTTTTTAAAAAAGAAAAATGCGACCTTTAATTAGCAGTGTCCAGGATTTTATTTTGCCACATGATTCTTTCAATCCTTCTCCATTTATCATTACATTTTCTTTCACATGTCCTCCATTTCAGTCATGTGATAAATCAAATAAAACCTGAGTTATCTTAAAAATAAATAATGGATGTGGATGAATGGGCATCACCCACCACGTTTACAGCCTGCGTTTAGTTAAATCAAATAAAACCTGAGTTATCTTAAAATTAAATAGTAGATAAAGAAATATCTTAAAAATAAATTTCTGTTGGAAAGCTAACAGTACAGTACTTCTAACACAATTATCTCGGATAAGTGAAAAGTGAATCTACGTACCTAAACAAAAAAATTATGCATTCACAGTACATTGGGCAGTGAACTAAACAGTTTTAAAGGTGTGAATGAAATTAATGATTAGTACCATTTGATAATTACACGTAAACTACATAAGACTTGTTTGCTATAGTGTTACAAAAGTATATTCAAGCAAATCCAGACAACTCATCTCACATACTTTATAGACCGGTAAAAATAATATTGGAACAGTAGTTTACACCCCTAATTCAAGTAGAACCACGATGTCAACTGAACACTGAATAATCCTTTGTCAGTATTGGCGGTAGCCTGGAAGGTAAGTCAAATGTAATGGTAATGAGGCTGCCATAAATGTTGGGTGACAAATAAAATCCCAGTGTTCTTCAACTCTGCCAAATACTTGGAAACTTCTAATATACCATTAGAATTTACTTGAGAATGAGTTAGAGATCAGGATTTTTTATATATATATTCACATATTTAAAGGGAAATAATCATATATTTAACAAGATATAATAAATTGCAACTGTGTATAATTACGTTTCTCTCTTTGCCCCCATCTCATCTATCATTATGCCTTATCTTTCTCTTTGAATATATGATACACATTCATTTTCGTAAATATGAAAAATCAACTTTGCTTCATTCTCCATTTGTCTACTCTAGATTTTATAGGGAAAATACAAGAGCATAAGAGATATAATACTATAAAGTAAAATCAAATCCCGTTCCAAATAATAAATCAATGCCTTCAATTAAAAGCGCACACCACAAAGAAATAACCAAAGTGTACACCAATATGGGTGCCTTGTAAGGCAGATGACGTCCCCCGCTTTAAAAAGATTGCAATCTGAATAGTTAAATACATAAACAAGATTCCCTAATAGCTAGTAGCAATCATAAAAACAAAAATGGAAACCAAGGCCACATGGTTCAAAATATTAAAGGGTCTGAAAAATAAATCATAATACATACAAATTTCCAGTCAGAATAATGAACTGGACAAAATGACGTTTTACTTGATTCCCCGTCTATTTAACTATCACATGCAACTAAACTACCAACAAAGGATGGACTATGGTCATACTATTGGTACATTTGTCAGAAGATAGTTGCAGCCCTGTGTCATCCTGCACCATTCTTTTCCCTTCTGAAAGACCACCCATCCCTTGTTATTCTATATGCCTGAAATAAATATCCTAACCCAGTATTTTGATTTCCTTTTCTTTACGCAAGTTTGCTCAACCAAAAGAGATGCACATCTTGTAGTTTTTTTGTCTCTTGTATTTATATAGTGTTAAAAAATAAATTGACTCAGAATGGGAATGAATTACCCTAATCAAGGGCAGCTTTGCTCCTGCGACTGGTTATCGGGATAGGTAAGCCGTCAAAGATAGGTTTCGCGATAGCAGCAGTTGAAAGAGCTTGCAAGTCTGGTTTCAAACTCCATACAGTTGGCCAGACTGTTGCTGAGTCATTCTTTTCCTGCTCTTTGAGGCTTGATGAACTTGAAGATTTATGCACAGTAGAAACTCCATCAATCATTATAGATTCTCCAAGCCCTATTGGAATTGAATCTACGGGTCCTGACTCAGATTCAGAAAGTAGCAAAGCTCTGCTAGCTGATTTCGGCCTCATGGCTAAACCTTTCCCTGATGAAGCACAGAAACCACTGGCCCCACCATTGTTTTCTTCTTTCAATAGCTTTTCTAGAATACCAGCTCCACTATCAACTTCAGGTTTCTGTCGTCTGCGGACAGATTTCTCGTCTGACTTGGCACCTGCTACATCCCCAATATCTACAAGAGGCACATACTCAGGCACTGCACTGTTCCCGGTGAGTAAATCGGGTGGCATGTCTGACATTGGTGAGGCTTTGGGAAGCCATTCCTCTCTGAAATAATTTGAACCATCAGATGGATATACTGCCATTTCTGTTCCTTCAGATGTACCCCTGGGATTTAAAGATTTAAGCCCATAATATTCATGTAAGGAGATCATTGATGGTGACTTGGTCTGCTGAGGAGCCTTCAGTCTTAAAGACTGGAAAAGTTCCTGCATGCCAGATTGACGTATACGAGGAGGTCGCCTATCTGGGCCATTATCCCTGCAAAATTAGTACAAATGAAATTTTAAATTCCTTAAAGTTTTGAAATTCAGTCAACTGGTCAGTGAAGATATGTGATAAATAAATAAAGTAAAACTTTAAGCAATGTACTTCCACGTCAAGTTAAATGAGTTCATTTATTCAAAAAGAAAACGGAAGAACATTTCCTAACACTGACAGAAAGGCAAAGGGTATGTTTGGGAATTCCGTTGGGAGAACGATCACAGATTCCAAGGCAAATATGTGAGAGGAATTTTGTCTCGGTTTGCGTAAAAATGACTATTGGGGAGGCAAACAGCCTCCCCAAACAAGCCCTTTAGTTCCCAGGGGGTGACATTACAAATTTCAAAAAGAGAAGTTGAAAGAGAGTCAGGATTATCAGAAAATACAAGAGTGACAATCTTTTCTGTGAAAAGACAATGCAAATAAATGCAGACGGAATGATGCAGCCTATAGCAACTGTGCCCTTGAGGGAAAGGGGGAAACCACAGGAAACAATGACAAGAGCTCCAGCACCATCAAATTTTGGCTGCTAAGAAATAATTTAAGCACTTGTATGGTCGATCAAAGGGAAATCTTTGCTTTATTGTGAAGAGAATGGTGAATCATATGATAAATTAACTGTCGAGCTAAAAAAATTTATTTTCATAACTTCTCTTTGAACCTCATTTGGATCAAATTAAGAACAATGAAATGAAAAGAAACATATTATACCTTCAAACTCTAAAAGAAGTAGATTGTTTGACAACTTACCATGTTAATGAATTAGCAACAAAAAAACTCCATGTTGACTATATAGTAGCAAGTGGGCAATGCAAAAGCTTTCAAGACGAGGATTTTAGCTATTGCAAGAACTAGGAAATAAAAGCATATCAGTACCTCGATTTGGCAGATCCATTAGGCTGACTGGATGATGGCGGATGTCGCCCTGGTAATGGGATCCGCAATGTTTTCATTGCAAACATTTGAAGATCTGTGGCTAACCCATTCATCTTTTTAATGTCCGCTACCTAAACCATTACAAGAAATTTTCATCGATTAAGATATATTAGTACTTTAGCAATCAATAATTCATTCATCTAGTGCAACGCGTGACAAATTAACCATTTCAAAGAACAAAAAGATATTTGAGAGTAAATTTAACAGAATAATTATTTTCCTCACCTTTTCAAATTAACTCCTCTTTTGTTCCCTTTCTTATTATCCATTACTCCAAAGTCCAAACCCTTTAATACCCAACATGTCAGAGAAGTGTAAAACGAAGAATAGAGACAAGTCGCTAACTGAATTATTTCAACTGACTCTTCCACCGCAGCTTAGCCATGAAAATATTAATTAAGCATCATCATCCCGGTAAATTGGAAAAATTAGACCACTTTAAGAAATTTTGCAAAAGCCGCATAATATCTTTTATCTTCGTCTGCAGCTTGGTTGAAGAAAAAAACCTTGCACTCACCAACAACATCATTAATGAGAAATTGCTAGTCGAATAGTTTCATATTATTCTTTCCTTTTTCTGCACAGAAATCCAAGTGTTTCATTTTATCTCAGCTCAGTAATGAAAACTCCGATTAAACACCATCCTTCCAAAAAAAAAAACCAGATCAACTTTAAAAAGTTTAGCAAACTGCGGATAAACATCTTTATCTTCGTCCTCAACGAGTACCAATACGCATGCCAATAAAAATCCTAAAATTTACAAGACCCCACAAAATCATAAGGAAAATGCCAAATAAATTTGGAAACGAACAACAGTACCTCAACGCCATACTTGATGGCCACACCGGCGAGAGTATCCAATTTGGAAACTCGGTGCTCTATATAATTAAGTCCACCACCTCCCGCCCCTCCGTTCTGAAAACCATTCAACGGAGACATGAGCTCCAATCGACCACCACCGACAACAAGATCTACGATCTCAGACAGGAAAGCTCAGAGACACAAGCGCGCGCGCACATAATTGGTGACAAAGTAGGTAAATAAAGCAGGAACAGAGGTGGAGGGAAAAAGTTTCACAGTAGTGGAATTGAGCAGAGAAAATTTTGACTTGAGAGGAGGAAAAGGAGAGAAAATCGGAGAGATTGGAGAAAGGAATAGAGAAACTGTGGTGGCGGTGGTGGTGGTGGTGGTGGTGGTGGTTGTTTGGTAAGAGAATTGCCTCCAATATGTTTCTCTTCTCAGAGATTTTGACTCATTTCCACCATACCATGCTGAAATCTACAAGCCTGTGCCTACCTTTATATACTTGTTAAGCTTTTTCTATCCTTAATTAATTAATACAATTACAAAGTAGAGTTCTAGTTTATCCTTTAAATATTTTTAATATGTTATACTAAATTTATCAAGTAGTATAATATTTTTAAAAAAATAACACCCAAAAAAAAATAACGTTTGAAGTATTAAAAACTTGGGTTAAAGTTAGAGCCGCAGAGTTAATTATTACTTAAAAATAATGCCCTAAATATAAATTAGGTGTTAAAATAGGTCTACAATGTATTCATCATTTTGAACTATTTTTTTTATCCATCCAACAAAGTTAATAGATGATGGGTGAAATATTATTTCAGATGCGTTTAAAACATCATAAAGTATTTTTTATGTGCGTTTAAAACATTAATATATTTTTGTAAGCATCAAACAATATAAAAACTTTTAAAATAAAAAGACTAAAATATATTTTTAAATTGAAAATTGATATAAAATTAACCATTACGTTAACCTTTTGAAAGATAACACGAGTAAGAAGACATATTCATGGTCCTTTGTCCGATGATTCTGATACTTTACTAAGCAAAATCATTATCTAAACCTTTTTTTAATATTATTATTATTAGTTTATAAACTTTTTTATGAAAATTATTTGTTATTACTATTACATAATAACCACAGCTGTTTCTTAAACAAATTAAAAAATTAAATACATTATTTCAAACTATTTATATTTATTATTTTTTAAAATTAATTTACCTGGTTCATAACATAATATATAATTCAAAGATATATAAAAAATATCAACCTACTTTTATATTAACCATGGTAATATTTTAATAGAGAAATTTACGTTTAAGTCCCAAATATAAGAATTAATAAATAAAATGTTTTAAAAATTTACAAAATTACCATAAAATTCTAAGAATAGTTACTGAGGTTGTTAATGAAAGCTAGTAATGTTAATGGACATCAGTTTCTTTAAAATATCCCTTAATATGTCAATGGATCAAGTGCCATGTTGGTGATGAGACTAAATGTCTCCCACATGGTCACAGATTTGATCCTAGACACCGAGAGAGTAAAATATCCCTTAATATATTAAATAAGGATGAGAAAGAAGACCAAGATCCTATAATAATCTTTTAAATACTTATATATTTTTGAAGTGTTATACCATCCATGTTTTACCCAATAAAAATGTCTTAAGTTTCATCTATTGTAGATCACATATCCCATAAATTTCTTTTAATTATTTCCCTTTTCATAAATATTTATTATGAAAATAGAGATAATTAAGAGAAATTTATGAAATATATGATCCGTAATAGACGACATTTAAAACATTTTCATTGGGTAGAGTATAAATAACGTAACACTCTGGGAGCATGTAGGTATTTCTCAATCTTCAAAGCAAGTAAAAATGTATCAACTTGATCATTTATTAGATAAAAATTGGCTAAAGTATACTTTTGGTCCTTTATGTTTGCGTCAAGTTTCATTTTAGTCCTTTAAATTTAAAAAGTGCACTTTTAGTCAATTAAACTTAACGTCGTTAGTTTCTTTTAACGAAAATTGCTGACTCATTGAATTTAATTGATGGCCGTGCAATAAAACGTTGACAAAACATACTCACATTTTAATTTTAATTTAATAATATAATAAATTTGATATTTTAAATTGTGTAAAATAAAAAAAAAGATTTAAAAAATAGCGTTAAGTTTGATGAGTCAGCAATTTCCGTTAAGAAAGACTAACGGCGTTAAGTTTGAGGGACTAAAAGTGCACTTTTTAAACTTAAAGGACTAAAGTGAAATCTGACGCAAATATAAATGATTAAAAGTATACTTTATATATATTGAAATTATAATAATATTTTATGCAGGATATTAAATCTTAACCATTCAGAAATTAATCTAAATGGAGATAAGAAGTGAAGGGGTAAGGAAAGTGGAGGGTTTTTTCGGCAAAAAAAAAAAAGGAAAGTGGAGGGTTTTTTTTTTTTTTAATAAAGGTGGATGTCAGATAGTATCTTCTATATTAGAAACTTACGACTTGACTGAGTAACAAAACTTTTGTCATCAACATATCGATTTTCTTGTTGGCAAAAAACATATCGATTTTCTTTTTCATTTTTGTCTTTATACATTTTTTTATAGTTTTGGATCGTACTTTTATGATATGTTTGGATCAATGATCCAAGTTACTTTTTTAACATGATTTAAATTTTAAATATTTAATATAAATTTTGTTTCCACTAATAAAAATGTGCTTTTACAATACTACGTGAAATATGGCCTGTCGTATAAGATAGGAAAAGGAAGGCACATATATTATAAATGATGTGATTGCGGCACAATGTTAGGAACGTAAGTTGACCTTCGTCTCTAACGTAAAGTAATTTGAAGAAAATAATGTCATTAAGATTAAGCTAATAGGCATTAACCAAGTGGATAGAAACCTATTGTACCTCAGTTCTTCAATTACCGAACAACTTT
>JANTPZ010146480.1:0-12279 GCA_025593235.1 Vachellia pachyceras
GAATATATTCAAAAGAAGTAGACAAGGTAGGCATGCATTAAGAGAAGTTTGAAAATGGTCAAAAGAGGTTTTAATAAATTTTAGAAATGGCAAGTTCTTAAGTAAGAGGTTCCAAAACCATTAAATCTGCCCTGTTTTTGGAATAATGATGAAAAATAGAAAATGAGGTCCAAATAACCTGAAAATTTCCAGTTAAATACTTCACATCCTAAGCTTTAAAATGAGGCAAAGTTGCTAAATTTAGATGTGTAGATAAAGAGTTATGATTTTTTTAAAGTTAAGAGAAAAATCTGGAAAACTGGAAAGTTACCAAATGAACAGTGATATTCACGGAATTAACTGTATCGATTGGACAAGTTTTGAAACCAGTAAGTATTTTTTCCTTATAGATAACTTAATAAGCTTTAAATAGAAATTTGAACCACTCAATTTCTATTTTTCTAGAATTAGTTATGAATTTTCAAAGTTGGGCCAGAAATCTGGAAATGGACCAAATGAATAGTAACTTCATTTTGAAAATTTTATTTCCACTTCTTTGGTCAATTTAAGTTATCCACGGCCCTAAAGTGGTTCAATAGTGATATAATATGAAGCTTCTAGGGAAAATAAGGAGTGTTACACATAAGGTGCAATACTCGAGCACAACTAACTGAACACTCGAGTACTCAGGCAAAGTGAGGCATTTGATTCATCATTGACAGTTAGCACTCGAGTAAATGGTGGAAGTACAGGTAATACTCGAGCATTCAACTTCAATGCTCAAGCAAAGTAAGTTTCCTATACTCAGAAATCTCAATACTCGACCACTGTGAAACAATGCTCGAGCACTAAAGTACAAAACTCGAGTGCAAGTTTATTCATACTCGAGTGTTGACATCTGTTATATGCTAGTATAGTCCAAGACTTCAATACTCGAGTATTGAAACTCAGTACTCGAGTATTGAAGTGCAACACTCGAGCATAAGTTCTTAACACTCGAGTATTGCCTTGTCTATTCATCTTCAGGATTCAACACTCGAGCACTATCACTATCACTTGAGCACGACATATCAGCACTCGAGCACTGGCAGCTTCTGATTACTTAAGCCTTCTTTTTCATTAACACTCGGACCCTAACACTCGAGCATTCCAAAATCCCTTAACCCAAATTGCAGTAACTGTCATTAAATCGTTACAATCTCTCACAGAAACATATTTTCGGCCAAACCCCTCCATTACCACTCATTATTACACTCCACTAATCCCTCAAATCCTCTCTACTTCACTCTCGTTGCTGAAAATCTCACTATCTTAAATCTCTCATATTCTGCTTCAAGTTCATCATGGCTCATACAAAATCAACTGCTGGCAAAGGAAAAGGGGCTTCCTCTCAATCTAAATCTGCATCTCAACCTCCAGCCAAAAGAGTAAGAATTTCTAAACCAATGCCATCAGAGGAAACAGTGGCACCTGTTTCTCAAAAATCCAGTGTAGGCCAACCAAAGTCCATCCTAAAGGAAAAGGGAAAGGGTCTCTTAATTACAACCTCTCAGTCTGTGGCAACTCAAACTGGTGCCACAAACTCAGAAACTGAGAGTGAAGGAACCACTCCTGAAACCACTGTGGCTACTACTTCAAGGGCAAAACCAAAAGCAAAGGGCAAAGGGAAGAAGAAGGGCATAGAATTACCTAAGGCTCCAGAAGGATTTATCACCAACTCGGTACTTATCTCTAATCCTTCTAATTATGAAGAAAAGCTAAAGAATAGGCCCTTGTGTCCTGCAGTATGTGTGGATATCAAGGATGTGAATATCATGGGGTATAAAGTTTATGAATTCCTTAATCACTATAAACCCCTGATTCAACTTAAGGATAGTTTTTGCCCTGAGATAGTTAGAATTTTCTACAATAACATGCTTCAAAGTCAGTAACTAATGAAGATGGAGAAATTATCTCTTCTTCAATTGTTACATCAATGAGGGGCAAAGAAATTACTATTACCTCTGAGACTTTGAATGGATTCCTAGGTATCACTGAGTTTGATGAAAATCTGTCCACCCTAACTAATGATGAAAATTTTGGACTGTTGAAGCCTGGAGAAACCTTCAACTATGCCACCCTTGCAGAGAATTATTCACTACATCTATGCTAGATGTATAGTGAATAAAAGTGGAAAAACACTCACTTTGCTTCTATACTACAGCAACATGGCAAGAATTATGAAGAAAGAAAAGAGAAATCTAGGAGAAATGGTGTATGATGAGATATGGAGGTTTGTCCATTCAAGTTCCAAAAGAATGACAGTGACATATCCCTCTCTGGTTTCTTTTATTTTGAAAAGCCTCAAAATTTGCCATATTTTGGACAAAGTGGTGGAGCCAACTTTATTTGGAGAAGTTCACCTCAAAAGGATGAATATCAGCATTGAGAACCCTCAAGTACAAGTCAAACAGAGAAAGAGAAGGGCTACTTCTGCTGCTTCTCAAGGTCAAGATGAAGCTCAGTCCTCTGCTCCTCCTCAGCCTTCCACTGCTCCCTCATTTGCCCATGCTGCCATTCAATATTTTATGGAGACTGAATTTGGCAAAATGAGTGAACATTTTGTGGACAACTTCAAGGCTCACTCACAGACATGCATGAGCACTATTTTGAAGGCAGCTAATGATTTTTTCATTGGGAAGAATTTTGAGACAGCAATTCATAAAATAAGTGAGGAGCTTTCACTTTTCAAGAATGACATTTTGGAGAAACTTGATGGACTGGAGGGCAAGGTCACTGGGTTGGATACTAGAGTACTTGCTATGGAGGACTTCATCAGAGAATCTCGAGCTTCCACTTCTGCTACACCTCCTCCTCAAGCCCACTCACCTGAGGATCCTTCACCTGAAGCAGTCCTTGCCATGATTGAATTTTCATCCTTTTTTCTTCATCCAGATCCTCAGCCCACTCTTGTTTCTCCAGTTTCCTCACCACCTCCTTCTGACACACCTGCTCCCTCTGTTGATCCTCAAGCCCATCAGTGATGACCCTCAGCCTGATGCACCCACATCCACCACTGATGCTCCTCTCTCTCCCTCTCACTGACCCTTCTTGTTGATGACAAGAAGGGGGAGAAGAAATCAGAATCTATCATGTTCTTTTGTATTTCTTAAAAGTTTCTTGTTTGTAATTTCTATTTAACTGCTTTTGTACTATTGTTATGAATGACTCAGTTTAATATTGATGAATTAGTTTGTTTCAATCTTGTTCAGAATGTTTTAATGATGTTTATCTGCTTATAAATTATGCTATCTGATATAATCTTTAGAAATTCTAATTTTTGGTTTTGTCATCATCAAAAAGGGGGAGAATGTTGATACCTTGTTTTGATGATAACAAAACTGTGTTAAAAAGGTTGCAAAATGAATTTTGAATCACAAAGTTTTAAGTATTGAATCAGTACTTCTTGAAAATACTCGAGTGTTTTGTCAAAGTGTTGACAGTACTCGAGCAGTGGAATCCAATACTCGAGTACTGCATGTTTTGAACTTAAGAAAATTGAGCACTTCCAGCTAACACTTCAAGTATTGACATGAAGTATTGTCAATACTCGAGAGTTGGAATATGGCACTCGAGCACTGTGCTTTGAAAATGAGTCTTTAGACTATACTCTGAGTGTACACTGCAAGTATTAGCTGACAGCAGAGCCAATGCTCGAGCACTAGGTTTTTAGTACTCGAGCATTGAGATTTTTGAAAACACTTCAAGTCAACACTTCAAGTATTGGCTGAAAGTATTGCCAATACTCGAGTCCAGAGTTTCAGCACTCGAGTGTTGACCATTTTTCTTAACACTGTCAGGTAACACTTCTAGCGTTGGCTGACAGCACAACCAACACTCGAGCACTGCTTTTTCAACACTCGAGTGTTGAGACTTTTGACAGTGCTGTCAAGTGACACTTCAAGTGAAAGCTTCCAGCAGAGTCAACACTCAAGCACAGATTTCCAGCACTCGAGTGTTGTGACCTTTCACTCAACACTGGAAGCCAACACTACAAGTGTTGACTGCCAGCACTACTAACACTCGAGTACCAGCTTTCTATCACTCGAGTATCGGGATGAAAATTTTCACTGTTCATTAATACTCTATCTCAATACTTCCAGCATTCACTTCCAGCATTAACAGCACTCGAGTATTATGATTTATCAAAATTATTTTTCATCACTTGCACAGAATACTCGAGTATTCCTAGAAAGTATTATCAACACTCAAGCATTGAGATTTATCACTCGAGTATTTGATTCTTTTCAAAGCACTTTCACACAACACTCGAGCATTGCACCAAAGCATTGAACTTCTCTTTGAAATATTTTGAGCAACACTCGAGCATAAAAACCTTATGCTCGAGCACACACTCTCTCTCTGACAGCTTTGAGTCTAACACACCTCACCTATGCTTTACACCTACTTTCCTTATTTGTTTAACGACATTTTTGAATTCTAACTGCTATCATAAATGCAGCAGCTTGAAACATTAAATAAGGAAGGAAGCATAAGCATGGTCCAAGACTCAGAGATTTTAACGTTCTTCTGCAACCTTTAACCTAGACTGACTCAAAGGCATTAAATACCATTAATGCAGAAGCCATTGGTCTTTGATAAGAGTAACGGCTATTGAATGCAGTCTAACGGACATTTCATGATGTCTCATCTATAAAAGGACCAGCATTCATTACAGAAAAAAAAGAACATTATGAGCATTTAAAGTCTACATTTACTACGCTCTCTGTAATCTTTCATTAATACATTCTGAGCTTCATCATTACCCATTTACTCTTTTGAGAGAGATATTTAAGACCAAAATACTTTGTAATCTTGTGAGAAACTCAAGGACAGGGCTTTGAGTAAATTGGGTTGAAAGTGAGTTAGAAAACAGAGAGTGTCATACTCTGTTTTAGTGAAAAGAGAAAGGGGGTGATTTCCAGTTTGTAAAGGCTTGTGAAGCCTGATTTGCTGCAGATAGTGGATTTGAAAATCTCGGGGGTGCCCTGAGGACTAGACGGAGGTTAAGGAGACCGAACGAGGATAAATCTCTGTGTTCATATTACTTTCTCTCTCGGTGACTTTGTTTTCTATTTTTGTGAACTTTAATGTTCTTAAATTTTTATATTAGACCAAGTCACCCCCTCTTGGTCAAATCCCGTTCTAACAGATATCATCGATGAAGACCACAATAAATCGATCTAAGTACGGTCAAAAAATTCAATTCATATAATCCATGAAAACAGCTGGAGCATTAGTCAACCCAAAAGGGCACGACCAGAAACTCATAATTCCCGTACCGAGTTTGAAAGCCTATTTTTTGGAACATCCTCAGCCCTAACTCAAAGCTAATGGTATCCTGACCTTAAGTCAATCTTAGAAAGCATTGCAGCTCCCAAGTTGATCTAATAAATAATAAATCCGGGGCAATGAGTATTTAGTATTTTATTCTTAATAGTCACTTTATTGAACTGTTTGTAGTCGATGCACAATCACATACTTCCGTCTTTCTTCTTGACAAACAAAACTGGCGAACCCCAGGGAGAAACGCTTGGTTAAATGAAACTTTTTTCAAGTAACTCTTCAAGCTGTTTCTTTAGCTCCACCAACTTTGATGGTGACATCCGATAAGGTGCCTTAGACATTGGAGTTGTCCCTGTGCTAACTCAATAGAGAACTCCACTTCTCGATCTGGGGGCAATCTTGATATCTCTTCTGGAAACACCTTAGGAAACTCATTCACCACTTCATTTTGATCGATCCCATCTTCTTTATTGGCACTAACAGAGAAGAAGATCATGTAGGCTTCACAACCTCGTTGAACACAATTTTCTACTTGAGCGGTGGATAACAACAAGGAACCTGGAGCTACCTCCACAGATGCAAGATTTAAGGGAAAATTCACTCTTTTCCCTTTACAATCAAGGTGAGCATTATTGGCTGATAACCAATCAATGCCAATAATCACATTAATACCCTTGAGAGGTAGACAAATCAAATCTATCTTTGAATCACAAATAGCAAACTTAAGGGCAACATCCAAACGTGCACGACCAGTCACAACAGAAGTTCCAGCTGGAGTGGACCTTCTCAAATCATAAGGCAAAGTATAGACGTTCAAATTCAAACTTTGAGCACATTGATCAAAGATAAAGGAATGCGTAGCACCGGAATCAAACAATACATGAACATCATAACCTTGAAGAGAAGTGGTACCTTGAATCATATTTGGAGACGCTCCAGCCTCCTCTTGAGTGAACGCAAATACTCGACGGGTACCATTGAGCGACCACTTTAACAAGTGATGTGTCCCAACTTATGGCATCGATAGCACTCCCAACACTTCCCTGCATGAGTCTGACCACAGCTAAAGCAATCCCTCTTTGCAATGGAAATGGTTGCCGAAGAGTCTCGATGGGAATTCCAGCTCCCATATGATTGACTTCTCTAAGATTGAAATTTCCGCTGTGACTTATTTTTATCAGAACGCATCTGCAAGAAAGATTTGCTTTTTCCCGAGCTGCTACTAGTATCATACCCAAACCTCTTCATCATGCCACCTGATGACCTAAAGAAGTTAGAAGGCTTCCCTTGTCTCTGCTGCTATTTAGCCGCCTTAGCCTCTTTAAGCCTCCTAGCTACAATGGTTAACTTGACACACGCTTCATCAAAACTCTCTATACCATAAAGAGCAAGGAATGGCTTCAATTCTGGTTTGACCCTTTCAAGAAGCTGAGTCACCAACCATGCAGACTTTCCTCTTCCCTCATACTTGACAAATACGATACATATTTGGAGAGGTCAATGAAGGTAGAGATGAAGTATCCTCATGTATCTCCCCCTACTTCAGCATATAGAACTCAGACTCCTTTTCCAATCTCAGTACTGCAAGAAAGAAATGATCCAGGAATCTTTGCTTAAATTGCTCCCTAGTATAATGAGAATCATCTGACCCAGCAATACTTGTCTACCATAGCTTGGCATTATCCTTCAGTAAACAAATGGCCACCCTAGCCATCTGGTATGAGTTAATATCTACCACCTTGAAAATGGTCTCGAGCCTATCAATCTACAACTCTAGTTTAATAGTATCCTTTCTAGCATTGAATGTCGGCAGGTTGTGCCTCGACTCTTTTTTCCACACTCTGGATATCGAAACATCTGGTAGCCCCTGGCTTGGGGAGCTACCTCCTAGCTCTCCTCCCCCTTGACCCTTAGAGTGTCCCAAATTCAAGGTGCTATAACCATTATCCATTCGTATTTCCTCACCACTTCCTTACCGAATCTCTTCTTAAAGCTTCTGTATCCTCTCGTCAACTGCGTTTTCCACCAATTCCTTCAACTGATGGATAAGAGCAGTTTGGTCAAACCCTGGCTGATTAGGTTGACCATTACCTCCAGAGTCTGATTGCCTTGATCGGGTTTGCTCCATTCTCTCTACATAAGGATGCAACCCACCATAAAAGATGAAAAAAAACAAACAAAAGCAAGACTATTAAAAAGGGAAGATTTATGTGAAAATTACATATTGCCACTATATTCAAACGTGAAAACAGTGCGCAGAATTGTTGAATCTGATACCAATTTGTAAAGTCCTTTTTCTTAAAATTTCAAATAACGAAAATTCAATTTCAAACCTTTAACTGGATAATAGTGAAACCATCATTGATAGATAAATCGCAGAGATTCAAACCAAACGTAAACCCTCGATACATCAAAGTGGTCAAAATAGGTCAGCGTATGCATAATGAGCCCTGACGTGGCAATATATAACAATACACATAACTAAAAGTTGGAAGCACTACTTTTATAGAAAGTAGCTCAAGCTTCCAAAGACTTCCCTGACGGACTAGCAAGGGAACTATCACCTGGAATAAATGTAAAAGCAACAGGGTGAGATAAACGTCTCAGCAACCAGCAATTCCATCTCATCGGGCATACGAGTAAGTGCCCATGAGGTGTCAAGTGGGATATTCACATTAAATATAATAACATAACAAAATGTCACTTAATCAACTCATATATAAACAAGCATACATGTTCATCAATATATGACATCATAAACTTATGCTTATATCAAAATAAAGTTGCCCAAAAATCAATGCACAAGATTTATTTCTCTGATCTTCCTTATTCCTCCCCAGCCTTATTTCCTTTGACTGAACCCATGGGCTAGCACTATCCCACGTGACTAGTAGTTAACTCAACAAGCTCACGGATCAAGTTGTATGGACTGGCCAGGTCCACAGCGCACCAGACCGGACCATGGGTTCCCCCTCTAATATAGTAGTGGGGTGTCATTGCCCTACCTAATACAAGTGGGCCAAAGGACTAAGCAGTGTACACCTGGTAGCCCACCACCTTATTTCCTCTTTTTGTACAAGAAAATCACCCCCTTATTTCCTCTAAAATAATCTCCCATCAAATCAACATCCACCACTCCCTCTCATATCATCAACTAATAATTTTTAGGTATCATGGTCAATTTCACAAGTTCTCAGGGCAATAGTTGTAACATTATAAAACACTACCATCAATATATAAATAAATCACATTTATATTTCAGTTTAACATTACAAGACAATTTCATTAGCAACATAATTTTATTATGCAACTCAATATATCAATGGCACTTTTCAAAATTCTAACTATTTAAAATCACTGATAAACATGTTACAAGCATGCACAAAGAGAGGAAAGTGGTTACCTCTCGTTAGGTAATAAAATACTACCCCAGGTAAAATCTCGCCCAACACCAAGCTCCTATAAACGGTCTACAAAAATTTAAATAGTACTACACATTAGTCTACAACTAATTTGGGGTAAAATTATTGCTCAACAGACTTGAAATTATTATTTCAACTATTTAATAATATTATTATTTACACCAGAAATTCTAATTTAAAGTTTATGATTTTAAAGATATAATAGTTTTTTAAACCCTCAATTTATTAAATAATCTAATTCAACTAAAACTTCAATAATACCTCTAATATTCCAAATAAACTATTTAAATGAATTTTTTTAAAATAAATATATCACTTGAAATTGATTTATAACCATTTTTTTAGAAAATATATACTTAACTATATATACGAATATATATTTAAAATCTTGTAATAGCAAAACTAATAAATTTGCTAATATCAATCTAACCATTTAACCATAAACTATTTAGTCCAAAAATCAATATATAAAAAATCAAATATTTTTTTAAATAACTAAATTCGTAAAAAAATATTCTAGGTATCAGAAAAATAAATCTAACATCATAGATCATAGTTATAAAAACACATTTACAATTTTATGGTCTTCTAGAAATAAAACTTAAACTGAACAAAAATAAAAATCCTAAAATATTCTCTAATCAATATAATATTACTACCATTGGAAAGAGAAAAATATTTAGAGCAACTTTCATGAAGGAAGTTTAATGAAAATAAGTCGTTTTACTTACCTAAATAATCCCAAAAAGTAGGACTTTAAACTGGAAAACACCCCTTCCAAATGTCTCCTCTTCTCTCCAATGACCTCTCTCTCTATCTCTCACTCCCTCACATCGGCGGTGCTCTCCTCTTGACAATAGGTGTGTGCGTGTGTGAATAAAGGTGTGTGTTTACAAGTGGGGTGAGGGGTATTTATAATACGCCTACCCAACACGACCGCCCATCAGTCCTCCTCCTCCTTGTGCTTCTTTTTTTTTTTGCATACTATCTCATCATCTCTCTCTCCTTAACTCATTACCAATCCTAAAAGCAAGCTGCCACTCTTCCGTTTTTCTTTTCTTTTCTTGCCCTTTCTTGTACGCCAAAGCCTGCAACACTTTTCCTTCTTTTTTTTTTGTTAAAGCTGCCCATCTCACTACAACAAGCAAGCCCCTACAGCCTTTGACAGTTTTTTTCTGTTTCTCTTTCTTGCTAGAGGGGACATTACAGGGTAAACCTCTTCTTCTTCATGAGGTTGAGGCTAATGAGGCGGAGAAGGTTGTTTAGGGGGATTTGTATCAGGAAGCTGCTAATCTGACATTTTTCTTCTCTCTTCAGATTGAAACCACTACAAATATAGGGGAAAAGTGCATACGAAGGACTAGGTGGCAATACTTAAAAACGCATATATGCAATTACCTGGAAAGATGGAAAGACGGTAATAATGAAGGAAAAATCGTAACCAAGGAAAAGAGAGATGATTAGCAAAATTTTAAAATTATTATATCATCGTCGGTTATTTATTTAGACAATGACTATATACGTAAATATAGGTCATTTAATAATACATCGACGCCTAACCTTTTAACTTCTTACACAAACGTCGAATTTACTATTGTTAAGCATTAGAGAAAGTAGAAATGGAAGAAGAAAATGAATGTATTATCACAAACCCTTTTGGTTTACAACACTTATATACCCTCTTTTGAGGTTGATGAACTAACCCCATTTGGGGACTCTTGATGTGTGAGATCCAAGTTATCCTCCCCTTCTCTATGTATTGATGGGGATTCTTCATCCTTTCACTCTTTGGTGATGATTATACAATCACACACTAAACCAATTCACTATGACCCTTTATATAGACTTTTAGGTCATTAACTAAGTGATTAACACTAACCACTTTAACTAACTCGTTCTTCCAACAACTATAACCGACAACTTAAGTTTTTCAAATTTAGGCGTCAGTTATAGTAGTAATCAATGACTATATTTTTTTATCTCTTTTTTAACTTTAATATCATCATCGGATATTTTTTTAGCCGATGACTAAATTATAATTATAATCTTCTTTATGATATTAATTGACAAGTTAGGTCAAAAATTTTGAAACTTATCCTAGCAGCATGTCTTTTTTAAAGTTACTACATTGAGAACTCAGTCATGGTCTTCCCCTCCATCGGTGGCAGCAACACTTCTTTGGACTCTTCTTTGGCATTAACCGAAGTTACCATTTCCCCCTCTGTTCATCATTACCATCGTCATCGTGGCTGAAATTGTAAGTATTGACCTCTTTTAAGGCATTTTCCATAGGGTTTTTCCCTTCTTGTATTTTTAAGTTGGGAATATGAAATAGATTGTTTTGGAGATGATTTCTTTAGTTTGAGATGATATTTTTGCTCTTCATCGACTGTTTGATTGGTTTAATAAGTTGGAATTGAGCTTTTTTTTTGTTTCACCAATACCATGAGTTTAACATATATACGCAATTAGTACAAGTTTTGGGAATCACATTATGAATATTTTCTTTGTCATTAGATTCTCCAAATGTTGAGAACATTCATAAATTTAAATATATGACCAAAAATTATTAGAATAATAAAAGAATGGCCAAAAGACAAGTCTTTAAAATCTGGAAGGTAGTTATTGTAAATATATTAATTGTGTTAGAATAGGATATGACCAAGAGGGGGTGAATTGGTCTAATATAAAAATCAGGCACTTTAAAAATCACAGAATTAAAAAGCAAAGTCACCGAGAGAGGAAGAAATATGAACACAGAGATTTATACTGGTTCAGTCTTCTTGACCTACATCCAGTCCTTAAAGCACCCGTGAGAATTGCAAATCCACTATCAACAAAATGAACAAGGGTTCACAAGCCTGTACAATCTGGGAATTCACTCCCCCTTTCACTTCTTACTAAAATAGAGTCTCACACTCTCTGTTTCTATATGACTTTTAGCCCAATTTACTCAAGGCCTCATCCTTGAATTTCTCACAACTTTATAGAGTATTTTGGCCTCAGAAATCTCTCTCAAAAGAGTAGATGGCGAATAATGAAGCTCAGAAAGAATTAATGAAAGATTACAAAGAATGTAGTAAATGCGGCTTTTTAATGCTCAGAATATTTTTTCTCACTCCTTCTCTGTATTGAATGTTTCTTCTTTTGTAGCTGAGAATTTCTTCAATGTCCATTAGACTCCATTTAATAGCCGTTATTCTCAATGTCGACCATTTGGATTCTCCATTAATGGCATTTAATGCTACTGATGTAGATGACGGCGAATGTTGCAGAAGAACGTTGAAGTCTCCGTGCCTCGGATTTGTGCTTCTTTCTTCATTAAATGTTTCAAGCTTATACATTTATGAGAGTAGTTAATATTCAAAAATGTCGTTACACAGATAAGGAAAGTAGGTGCATAGCATAGGTTGAGAGTGTCAGACATCAAGCTGTCAAAGTAGCAATGCTCGAGTATAACTTTCTCAATGCTTGAGTGTTGTTTGAAAATTTTCAAAGAGAAGTTCAATACTTTAACTTGCTACTCGAATGATGCATGAAAGTGTTTGAAAAA
>JANTPZ010146481.1:0-13746 GCA_025593235.1 Vachellia pachyceras
TTTGGTTGAGGAGATTTAGGAAATTCACCTGATTGGTCATTTTCAAAATCCTGAGAAGGTTGATTATCAAGTGAATTTTCTTTGCTTTGATTTTCAAAACCTTTTGAAATTATAATTTCTTCATCAGCATCAAATTTTGGTTGAGGATTAGTTTCAACAAAACTACATGCACTGATTCCTCTATCACACAAGTACGTTTATTGAAAACTCTATATGAATTACTCCTATTTGAATAACCAAGGAATAAACCTTCATCAGACTTAGGATCAAACTTACCTAAGTTATCCTTACCATTATTGTGAATGAAGCACTTACTGCCAAAGACATGTAGATGAGACAAATTTGGTTTTCTTCCCTTAAATAGCTCATATGGTGTCTTTCCGAGAGAAGGTCTTATGTATGCTCTATTTGAGATGTAACAGGCTGTACTTAGAGCATCTGCCCAGAATACTTATGACACCTGCTTTTCTGTCATCATTGCTCATGCCATGTTTGCTAATACTCTGTTCTTTCTCTCCACCACTCTATTTTGCTGAGGAGTCCTTGGTGCAGAGAAGTTGTGGTTGATTCCTTCATTTTCACAGAAGGTAGCAAAGTCTCCATTCTCAAATTCTCCTCCATGATCTGTTCTAATGGAAACAATAGACATACCTTTCTCATTTGGGACCTTTTTGGCAAATACAGTGAATAATTCAAAAGTTTCATTTTTAGAGGCCAAAAATATAGTCCAAGTAAATCTGGAATAATCATCAACAATTACCAGGGTATACAAATTCCCCCCTAAAATTTTCACTCTAGCTGGGCCCATTAAATCCATATGAAGTAGTTCAAGAGGCCTTCTTGATGAAAGCTTTGTTTTTTATTTAAAGGATGATTTGGTTTGTTTTCCTAATTAACAGGCATCGCATACCAAATCATTCTTGAATTTGAGTTTTGGAAGCCCTTGAACTAAATCATTTATGATTAATTTGTCAAGTTGATGCATGTTCAGATGAGCTAATCGTTTATGCCATAGGTGAGTTCATCAGCTTGACTAATAAAGCAAGAATTTGTAAAATTCTTTTCTAACTCAATAGTATAACAATTACCGTCTCTAGGGGCTCTGAGTTGGATGTTCAGCTTTTCTTTATCGATGGAAAGATCTTTCTTGTTGATGATGAAGCATTCCTCAGAGTCAAATATCACCCAATTTCCTTTGTCTGTGCTCTAGCTTACGCTGAGGAGACTGTGGCATAATCCTTCCACATGATACATATCCTTTATAGAAGTTCCATTTGTGTTGGCAATTTCTCCAACTCCTGTAATTCTTCCTGATTGATTTCCTCCGAAGCTTACTTTTCCTCCATCTTTTGCTTTCAGGCTGACAAACCTGCTTTTGTCACCTGTCATGTGTCTTAAGCATCCACTGTCGATGTACCACTTATTTGCCCTGGATACTTTAAGACAAACCTGCAAAAGATTCATTTGATAGTTTTAGGTACCCAAGTTCTATTGGGTCCTCTTGAGTTAGTGTTTGGTGCCTTTGGAACGTAAGTTCCTTTTGGTACCCATTTATATGTGCCTAACACTTTGTTTCTTTTGAAATAGCATGAAGTTTTATGCCCCTTTCTGTTACAGTAGTTACAGAAGGCATAAGGTTCAGATGAATGAACAGCTTTTTGAAAATATTTTAAGTAACTCATGTTGCCTTTCCTTTTCTTTCCCTTTTTGAAATCATTTTGAGGGTGATATCCAATACCACTTCGATCATTTGTAACTCTTTGATTTTTCAAAATAACATGAAGCATCTCACTACCGTGAGTAAACTTTTCAAGAGTTTTAGATAGACGTTCTTTCTCATTTTTTAATTCATTGCATTTAGAGCATTCAAGATTAACAACAGATTTCTCAGCTGGTTTTTCTAATTCTTTTACTTTCTTTCTTAGAAAGGATAATTCCTTAGCAAATTTTAATAACTCTATATGCATGCTATCATATTCATCTCGTAATTCATTATAGCTAGGTTCAGTATATACCTCCTCAGTTTCTAATTCTTCTTCTTGAGCTACTAAACAGAGTTTAGCTTCTTCTTCAGCTTCACTTTCTTCTTCATCTGAGCTATCTCCCCAGATTCCTGACACATTTGCTTTCTTCTTTTTGAAAGATTTGAATTTCTTTTTCTCCTTTTCCTTTTCTTTACTCTGATTGGCAATCTGAGGGAAATCAGCATGGAAGTGACCAAGTTTATTGCATTCATAGCAAATTACTTTGCTTGATCCTCCTTTGAATGGCATTTTTATTCGTTGATCCTTGCGATACATTCTTCTGAACTTTCTTACAACCATCGCAAGTTCCTCATCTTCTACGTCTCCTTCTTCTTCTTCTTCAGTTTCTCATTCTTTCTCCTTTTCTTTTATAGTTTTGAGAGCCAGACCTTTCTTCTTCTTTTCTTCTATGTTAGATAGCTCCTTTTTGAATTTTTGCTTGCTTTCATACTCAACAAGACTTCCAAATAAATCTGCCACGGAGGTCATTGATTCTCTACGGGATTCTTCTATGGTTGTGACTTTAGCTTCCCATTTGCTGGATAAGACATTTAAGATTTTTCGTACATGAGTACGTTGATCATGAGTTTTGCCCAATGCCGCTAGTTTGTTAATGAGATGAGTGTGTCACATTTGGAATTCAGCAATGGTTTCTTCCTCTCTCATCCTGAGTAAATCATACTCAGTGGTAAGCATGTTGACTCTGCTTTCTTTCACAGCTTCTGTTCCTTCATAGGCTATCTCCAATGCATTCCACATATGTTTTGCTAAAGGTAATGTGCAGACTTTGAAGAAATCATCTTCATTCAGGGCTTCTTGCAGCATCAGCACAGCTTTTCTATTGAGAAGCAATTTCTTTTTGTCTTCTTCATCAAACTCTGCTCATGACTTGGGAATTAGTTGATCCTTATCCTTCTTCATTGGAATGAAGTTTCCTATTTCAAAGACATCCCACAAATTAAAGTCAGTTGCCAAGATAAAGTTTTGGAACTTGATTTTCCAGAAAGAAAATTTCTGGCTGTTGAAAGCTGGTGGTCTGGTGATTGTGCTCCGTTAGCTATGATGTGTTCGCCAAATCCTGCCATGGATCTCCCTTGAAACTGTTAAGTTCTTTAGACAAGAGACATGCTCTGATACCAAATGTTAGAATAGGATTTGACCAAGAGGGGGTGAATTGGTCAGATCAAATATTTTAACGCTAGAATCAAAATAAGAGCAAAGACACAGAAAGAGTAAAAGGAAGATGAACACGGAGATTTATCCTGGTTCAGTCCCTTTGACCTACGTCCAGTCCTCAGAGTGCCTCTAAGCTTTATAATCCACTAATCACCAACAAATCAGGCTCACCAGCCTTTACAATGGAGATTCACACTCCCCCATATAATTCGTAATGAAACAGAGTTTCACACTCTTTGTTTTCTGACCAAATCTCAACCCAACAAATTCAATGTTCCAACCTTGAATATCTCTCAGATTTATGAAAGATTTGAATGATATGTTTTGCTAAAAGAAACTCTCTCAAAAGAGTAGATAGCAATCAATGAAGTTCAGAATAAGAATTTTAAGAAATTACAGAGAGACAGATGAATGGCTTTTAATGCTCGTAAAGATGATCGTTGTCTCTGTAATGAATGCTTGGGGCTTTTATAGATGAGAGGAATGAAGTTGCTGTTAGATAGAGTTTAATAACCGTTACTCTCATTAACTACATCTTTTTCTTCACCATTAATGCTACATTAAATGCGTATCAAGAATGTTGGCGACAACGATGGCTTCGTGTAATCTGTCTGGAATAAATGTGAAGACTTGTGGACAGCCTTTTCTCTTTCAATGATAATGGGTTTTAGCATTTATGAAGGCAGGTGAGATTCTAATGTTGTTAGCACGAATGAGGAAAGCTGCAGAGAGCATGTAAAAAGCTGTCAGAGAGAAAATAGCCGTTGGTAAAACAATACTCGAGTGTTGCAAGACTAATGCTCAAGTGTTGGACAGTAAAACCAGTGTATATTTGAAGTTTTGAAACTTTGTAAATCACTACTCGAGTGTTCAGTCAAAAACTTGAAGTGAAATCATTTGAAATGTCACAATACTCGAGTGTTGAAAACATACTACTCGAGTGTTGTCACTTCTCCTACCATTACTCGAGTGTTTTGATGGAAGTGTTGTGTTTTGAGAAAAAGAGTGCTTGATACTTGAGTATCCAAAAGTAAATACTCGAGTGTTGTCAACACTTTCACCAAATACTCGAGTGTTGTGCTTGAAGTGTTGTCTTTTGTTTGAAAACTTTTCCCGATACTCGAGTATTGAAAACTAGCACTCGAGTGTTGGCAACACTTTTTCCACAACACGAGTGTTATACTTCAAGTTCAAGTATTTTGACTCAATACTCGAGTATTCATAACTCAATACTCGAGTGTTGCCAATACTTTCATTTGTAACTCAAGTATTCTGCTTCAAGTGTTGAGTATTCTTTTGAAAACAAAACCTGATACTCGAGTATTACAACACAATACTCGAGTGTTGTTAATACTTCAACACAATACTTGAGTTTCATATGGAAGTATTCTGATTTTAACACCATTACTCGAGTGTTTCAAAACATCACTCGAGTGTTTGCAACACTTCATCTCAATACTTGCGTTTTCACTTAAAGTGTTAAATCTCAGAAGCATTTTAACTCTACAATACTCGAGTATTAAAGTTCAGAACTCGAGTATTATCAACACTTTCAATAAAAACTCAAGTGTTGTCTAAACGTATTGATTTTTAACTTATGAAAAACCTTAATACTCGAGTATTAAAGCACAATACTCGAGTATTCTCAATACTTTCATACAAACTTGATGACTTGATCACAGAACTCAAGTGTTTCACTATGAACACTTAATCATCAACAATTTAAGCTTTATGATTCCTGAAATCATTTTGTTATCATCAAAATAAGGTCTCAACACTTCGTTACTCAACTTTCCAACAATTTGAGTGAACAACAAGCAAGGAGTGGTGGCTTCATACCCTCAAATACCGTTATCAACCCCAAGGGATTAAATGCAATCAATTTAAGAAGTGGGAGGCAAGTGAGATTTGATGATGAAGAAGAATATGAGAAAAGAGAAGAGGCTAGTGAATTTGAGGAGACTCTACAAGCTGTTGAAAAAGAGAAGAGGAGTGAGAGCACAAAAGAATTGTTGCTGAAAAGAGAGAGTGCCTCACCATAACAAAAAGAAGAAGAAAGAATAGTTTTGGAGTAAGGGACAATGAGCAAGAACAAGGAAATAAGCAAGCATGGTTCTACCTCATCGAAAGGTAAAGAGGTAAACATTAACGAACTCCCTTTTCCAAATTCATACTTGATGAATAAAAAGCTTGCTGAAAAGAATCGTGAAAAGGAAGTTTATGATTTGTTTAGCAAAGTAGAGGTGAACATACCATTGCTTAAAGTCCCTAAATATGCTAAATATCTCAAGGACTTGTGCACAAATAAAAGGAAATTTAGATCTAATGAAAGAGTCCAAGTAAGCTCCAATGTTTCAGCCTTATTTAAACCACAACTTCCTGTAAAATGTTAAGACCCAGGATCTTTTACCATCCCTTGCACTATAGGAAAAATAACTATAGGGGGAACGTTATTAGATCTAGGGGCTGCGATTAACATGATGCCAAAGTCGGTTTATCAAGCCTTAGGGGTCAAGAACTTGAAGCCTACATCCGTAGTACTCCAACTAGTGGATAGATCGATTAGGTATCCAGATGGGATAATTGAGGATATTCTTGTAAAGGTGAAAGACTTAGTTTTCCCTGCTGACTTTTATGTGCTAGACATGTCTAGAGAATCCATTAGCAAGCCACCTTGATTTTAGGTAGACCCTTCTTGAGGACTGCTAATACTATTATTAGCATGAAAGAAGGAAGCATATCAATGGAAGTAGGGGAAAGTAGGATCAATTTTAACATAAATGAGGCTATGAAACATCCGTATGAGGATTATTCGTTGTTGAGTGTTAATGCCCTTGATGATGTGGTAGATGATGCATGCGCTGAACTTGAAATAGAAAATGAACTAGCATGTTCACATCTTTATTCATGTGCACCATTTGATAATAAAAATTTGAAAATTCCTCTTAAACCCCCTTATCCCCCATTTTGCTCCTGTGAAACCATTGAAAAATGCACTCTTGTTGCATCGGTTGATAGCACACTTTCATTGCCATAGACACATTTTGTGAATCAACCGATGAGTGCATGAATAACTTTCCCTATATAAACAGTGATGACACCTCCAGGAGAGGTATTTCAATTGATTTTGCAGAGCCATCAAGAAGAGTATCAGCTGAACCGGTGGTACCTGTGCATGTGATGCATGGAAAATCAAAAGAAGAGCTTGGGGATGCCGATGAAACCCATAAGCCGCCATGATTTTCAGGTTGTTCCTTTCCCTCCCTTAGTCATTTGCTTTAAGCTTTCAATGATTATGTTGTGGATATGAATGATTAAGTGTGGGAGAGGAATTGTCTAGTAGAAAGTAGAATAATTAGATTTTGAAGTTAATAAATTTAATAAACTCCCCTCATTTCGGTCTCTAGCTTTCTTTAGGCCAAGTGGAACATGAGAGAGTTGTTTGCTATGAATTGATTGTCTAAATTTTGTTCAGCTGTATATATGAATGTTTTTCCTATGCTATTTTCTGAATTTTGTTGCATGCGTGCATGTATGTTCGATGTTGCTTGTGAATTCCACGCGCCTTGATTGTTAAATCTTTCCTTCCAATCATTGAGGATAATGTTTGATTTAAGTGTGGGGGAGATTTAGGATTTAGAGTTCTTTTAAGCAATATTTTGATTTTTAACATGCAACTGAAATTTTTGAAGTATAATGTCAGGCTATTTTGTCTCAAAACTTTGGAAAATTTCAAGTTTCTTTAAATTTTTCGAAAAAATATTGAATTTCCAAAGGAACTGAACTGCAATTTTGCTCTCTAACCATTTTCGCCGCGACCAACTCTGTTGTTCGCCGTGGTGAAAGTCTTTAAATAAAGCAATTTAGCCTCTCAGATGATTTTCACCGCGACCATATTGTGGTTGCGCTGCGGCAAAATATCACTTGCACACAGAACCACCTCTCGGGTGTGGTTCGCCGCGACCAACTTCGTGGTTAGCCGTGACGAAACTTCAATACACAAAAAACAATTTAGGTTTTGGATTTCAAAATAAAAAGTTCCTCTCACCTTTACTGCCTTTAACACTCCTGAGCAATGCTTATGAAACTACGATTTTCATGGCCAATGAATTGGGAGGTTGATGCATGAGTCTAAGGATCAAAGTTTTTGGTTAATTGCATTTTTCGAGTTATTAGCAAATGATAAGCGTAGATTAGTTTTAAATTGACTCTTTGCGTTTTTGGTTCTTGAAACTGTTTAATTGAGACATTAGCCTTGCCGCGAGGATAATTGGACCTAATTTCATTTGATTAGAGTGGGTCTGTCTTGATTCGTAATCTCTCTAGAACTTGTCTTGATTCTTAATCAAAGCTTTATGATCCAATATTTTGTAAAAAGGATTGAGGCCTTCATTTTAAAACCTTTCATTTAGCCTAAACACAAACCCTTCATTATTTCATCCTTTGCTACCTTTTTTGAGCCATTCACTCTTGAAAACCAGCATTTGAAAAACTATCCTTATATATGCAAGCATATGTTGATGAAATTGTGGATTTGAACTGTTCTATTAAAAAAAGAAGAAGAAGAATAAAAAAAAGAAGAGAAATAAAGAGAAAATAAATGTTATGTTTGAAAATGAATTTCTCTAGAAGTCTTGCAAAGTATTGATGAGATTATACTCCTTCGGTGCTGTGTACTCAAGAATTCCATTCGATTTTGTTATTTCGTTTCATTATCTTTAGACCCAATCATCCACCTTAAACCAGAAAGCCCTCTTGATTCACATTGTATTGATCTTGTGGTAGAGAGGTAGAATAATTACAAGCGTATGGTAGAGATTTGAATAAGCAGACCATGAGCGAAAATTGTCTTTGCATAGTGAGCTAAGAGAGAAACACGTCTACCTTTTGAGAGGAGGTTTCTTTTATTCGGTCTCTTGAATTGAATTCTCTTAGATTTTGATTTACAATTATCTCTACCATTATCATTGCTAATTCCTTGACGAATGTTTTTTTACCAAGTTCTGTAGTCCTGGACTCATGAGTATATTTTCTGGGTGTACTAATTATTTTTAAGTTTTTGAAAAGCTTTGTCCAGGAGTAGAAAGGTTTAAGTGTGGGGCAATTTGATTGAGCTTTATTTGTTTTAGTTTTCTACTTGAATTTCCAGAGTTTTAGAGTCAATTTCAGCCCATACATGACCCTTTTGTGCTTAATTTGAGATTGGGAGTTGTTGATTTGGATTAGTGTGCTTTTGGGTACATATGCCATGAATAATGACGTTATTATGCTTAAATTCCATCATGAACAAATGATACTGACAAAATTTGCTATTTCATTTTAGGAACTCTGTACAAAAGGCAAGAGGAAGCAGCTCTAGAGAAATTCGCTGCGGCGCAAATAAAAGTTCACTGCGGCCAAAGTTCAATCAGCAGGCATGAACTCTCGGGAGAGGTTCGTTGCTGCGAATATCGCGCATCAACACCTGATTTGTAATCCAGATGGAAAATAACACGACCCAGCTTTAGAGATCCGACCCAGAACGATTTTATCATGCCATTTAGGGTATTTTCGAAGGAGGCTGGAGGAGGAAGCCGAAAAAGAGAGCTAGAAGAGAATAAGAGAGGCAGAGACACATCCACACTCCATTTTTCTTCACTTTCCACACACACTAAACCCTACTTCCTCCATTTGCTCACCATCTATCCATTCATCATGCCTCAATCATCCATACGGAGATCGATTCCATCACCCATGAGGAGCTGAGCATCTCCATCCTCTTGAAGATGAAGTGAGCCGGAGCTCAAAGTGCCGAAAGGGGAGTATTTGCTTTCAATATGTATTTTCATGATAGATTACTTGGATTCTGAGTTGGACTTTGTAATTTGTGTGTAAATGCTTGGTCTCGGTCGAGCCAAACTTGGATTATTGTGTATTGAGTTGTTTTATGATTGACAAAGTAGGATGGAGTTCATTTTGCTTATTCAATGAAATTTTGTTGTTCTCTTCTATCATCCTAGTTGTGCTTGGTTTTAGAGTCAATAATGTATGGAGTTGATTTTGTTACTTTGTGATTTCCGTACACTCACTAAGTGTTCTTAAAGAATTTCATGGAATGGAGTTCATTTCATGAGATTTTTGACCCAGCGAGTTGTTGGGGTTTTTTATTACAAAACTTAGTGCGAAAGTCGATGCTTTCCTTAATCCTTTGCGAACTATGATGGCACAATTTGTTTTCAAGAGGAAACCACCATCACATACCCTTTTCACATTCCAATCTACCTTTACCTTCTTTCTCACAAAAAAAAACCAAAAACAAGTTTTATTTTGTAACTAGTTTAGGTACATAGCATAATTTGATTCAAAAACTGATTGCATTTGCATCACAAGCATAATCACAAGCTAAGGATTATTGGTACGCAATAGTAGCTTCCGGAGAGAACGACCTGAGGGTTGCCCCTGTACAATCCTTGGAAATCACAATTAATATTCCTGATCCATTTTCAAGGCTAACCAACGACCTAAGTTTACAATTTATGGCTTAGTCGGATCACCCACCCGAACCTATCACCATTCATCCAAATGTACTATATAGTCTTCGTTCTTACCATAACTTGGATGACTTGACCAATGCCTTGACAAGAAAGTATGATACACTCAAGGAGAAATACCTTGTGTTACTCATGCAAGGGACAACGGAAAGTTTTGAGGAGATGGAAGATATCGATGAATTCTTTACTGCATAATATGATCATATGTTGTGGATAAATACTAGAGATAAAGAGGGAAATCCTTGGCTTAAAGACCTATAAAAGAGTGAATGTGGAGTTCAAGCTCAAGCATTAAGTGTCAATCCAAATGGGGAGAGTCCTCATGCATCCATCCCTCTAGGTAATATTGTTCCTATATTTGAGGAGAATAATTCACCTCTCATTACTACTAGCTTTGTTGAATCTTCAATTGATGGTAGTGAGGATGAGGTGGATGAGGATATTGTTGTTGAGTATCCTCATATGTTTAAAATACTGATGTTCACTTGAATGCATGTTGTGATGCTTTAAATGGGGATATTGCTTGCACTGTCACTGCCTCCTTGTGTGATGATCATGCTTCTCCTCCTAGTACTAGACATGATAGGGACGTGGAATTGAAAGTGACTTTATCTTATTCTTGTGATAATGATGTCATATGCTTGCTTTGTATTGATAAAAAGAATGATAAACTTGTGGCATGGCATAAAAAGAACTTTGGTAAAGAACATGACATATCTAATAGTACTAGAGTCGCTAAAAGTGATAAGCATAAACTTGTGGAGGATGATCCCCTGATTGAGCTTTATTTCTACTATGTTTTTGCTTGAATTTCCAGAGCATTTGATGCAATTCTCGCCCTTCATGACCCTTCTTGAGATTAATTTGAGATTTAGAGTTGTTGATCTTGATTAGCTTGATTTTGGGTGAATTTACCATGAATAATTATATATTTGCACTTAATTTCCATCATGAGCAAGTGATACTTTAAATGTTTGCTATTTCATTTCAGGAACTCTAGTAAATAACATGAGCAAGCAGCTCTGGAACAGTTCGTCATGGCCAAAGAACAAGTAGGCAAGCAAGAACTCTCAGGAGAGGTTCACCGCGGCGAATATCACGCATCAGCACCGAATCAGGCTCCAAATGGAAAGAATACCCGACCCACCTTCTTGGATCTGACCCTGAACGGTTAATATATACCAGTTAGGGTAAGTTTCGGGGAGAGAGGCCCAGGAGGATGCAGAGACACACTCATCTACCATTTTTCTCTCATCTCTCTACTCACACAACCCTAATCTCATCCTACCTCATCCCTAATCCATCCATGCATCTCCATTCATCCATCCGGAGTCCTGAACTACTTGCAATGAGTAGCTGAGCATCTACCTTTCTCTTGGAGATGAAGATAGCTTGAGTTCTAAGTGCTAAAAGGGGAGTAATAGTTTTCAATCTGTATTTATGTTATTAATTACATAGTTTCTGAGTTAGGACTTATGATTTGTACGTAAATACTTGGTCTCGGTTGAGCCAAACTTGGATTACTTGTGTATTAAACTTGCTTTGTATTTGACTTGGTAGAGTGAGGTCTCATTTCTACCTATTCAATGAGATCTTTGTTGTTCTCTTCTATCTTACTAGTTGTGTTTGATTTTAGAGGCAATATTGTATTAAGTTGAATTTTTCACTTGGCGACTTCCGTACGTACACTAAGTGTTTTTAAAGGGTTTCATGGAATGGAGTTCATTACATGGAATTTCTGACCCAGAGAGTTGTTGGGGTTTGTATTATGAAACTTAGTGCAAAAATGATTGCTTTCCCTCATATTTTGTGAACCATGATGGCCTAAATCATTTTCAAGAGGAAAACCATCATCAAACACCTTTTACACTTCAATTCTGCTTTTACTTTTTTCCCACAATCCAAAAAAATACAAAAAAGAAATTTTACTTTGTAATTAGCTTTAGGTACATAGCATTTTGAATCAAAAAATGGTTTTTATTTGGAAAGCGAACTTAATCACAAACTAGTTAACTAGTGGTATGTAATATCCACCCTTTTTCTGTAAACTAACATAGAGGCTAAATCGTTAGTTAGGAGATAAGTCAAGGCCCAGAAATAAAAGTACAAAAAGAAAAGATGTTGGTAGACCAAAAAGACCCTGGTCAAATTAGTCCTGAGGCTTTGAAGTTACTAATAATGTAAGCCAGGAACATAAATGTCATTAAATATAAAGACCAAGGGCAATATGGTCATTGGATAAAAGAGGCCAAACCAGTAGTCGAAAGTCAAGTTAGAACCCACGCATAGAAAGTACGAAAAAAGTTGATTGCTGTTGGGCCGAAAGTCGCAGAATTAGAATTGGCCTGGTGGATGGAAGTTAGTAGGAATAGTAAAGTTAAGCGTGCTCATTACAGGAGCAATTCAATGATGGGTGACCTTCTGGGAAGTGCCCAAGGGGTCAAAAACCAAAAGATCAAGGGCAACAAAGTCAAGGGTAAAATGGGAATTTATGAAAAGTTAGACTGTGAAAGGGCATTTTGGCCATTAAGAGAAAGTTTAAGGGCATTTTGGTCATTTGAAAAAGTCAAAGTCAAAGTCAAAAAGTTAAATAGTTGACTAAAAATCAGAAAAATTCACAGATGCCCAAAAGATAGAGCAGAACTCACTGATTACCAGAGATTCAACTGATTGTTGAAATTCGGTCTGGATAAGGAATTATGAATTTTAAAGATTGAAGGTTGAAAATATTTACTTAAGGTATCAGGAGTTTCCTAAGATCAAAAAGCAGAGTCTATAGAGATTCAGTGGAATTTATAATATTTTACAAAATTATTACCCAAAGTACGATTAAGGCGATTTTCCCGAAAATGAGGAAAAGGCCCGAAAATCCCCAAAAATATAATTTGTTACAAAAATTAATTTGGGACAATTTAGAAGGTATTTTGGGGAAAGAAGAAGGGCTAAAATATCAATGAATAATATAGAAAATTATAAGGCCCAAAAGTCATTTATTCTAAAATTGTTCGTTTTCAGAAGGTTCGGCAGGATAAAGTAATCCTGTTAATTTTGATAGGATTAAGGGACCTTTTGAGGATAATGATTTTCATATATTTAAGAGGGAATTATGGAGATTAAAGGAGGAAGAAAACATTTCCAGAAAAGTAGAAAAAGATTTACCGAAATAGAGTTATGTTTACCGGTAGAAAGTGTAATCGGTAGAAGTAACTGAAGGGGATCCAGTTTGGTTACTCAAACCAGATTTTTAACCCCTTAGTTACTGTAATGATGACACCTTTTAGTGAGCCAATAAGGGCTCAACACATATTACACTTGTGGACTAATCTAAGCCCTTATTTCAAGATGAGATCTCAACCTTCCATTCCATTTTTAATGAGTTTTATAAATCAAATTTCCCCTTCTTCTTCCTCCATGCATGACCAGATTTTTCTAGCCCCATGATGACATTTTTATGAGCCAATAAGAAAAGGGAAAATGTTATATATGTGGCTAATTATGGACCCTTGGATTTTACTTAACAATTAAGGTTAAATCCTAGCCTTCCATCTTTTTATGAAGGACTTTATAAATGTTGTTTTTCCTCCTCTTCCTCTCCATCTGGAAACCGACTTGGGCAGCTGGAAATGGCAAGAGAGGACACCATTTTTGCTCTTGGAGAAGGAGGAAAAGTTTGAAGAAAAAACTAAGGTAAGAGAGCTTACCAACCAAACCTATACATCAATCTCTTCCTCTCAACTTCCTCTACCTTTCTATCGGTTTAGATTTTTGGTTTTAGCTCTCTTTTGGTGGCTGGAAAGTTAGGGTTCATGCGAGGAAAAATGAGAAAGAGAGGGATTTAGAAGAAATAAATGGTTGCAAAACACTCCTTGCATGTTAAGGAGAAGATTAATGTATATATTGCTTGGGTTTGATGTTTGTATGAAATTTTGGAATCTCAAACCCTAAGGGGAGATGCTGTCCAATTTTATATTTGATGAGGAAGAGTTGTTTTTGAGCTAAATAATCCATGAGAAGTG
>JANTPZ010146482.1:0-12448 GCA_025593235.1 Vachellia pachyceras
ATTCAAGTGATCCATTGCAAATTCCAAGTGGTCCAATCACAAGGGCAAGATCCAAAAAGATTAAAGAAGCATTAAATGGGCTAGTGCAGGAGACATGGACAAAGCAAATGGCGATTGGATCAGATCTGGATGGAAAAGCTAAAAACGTCACTAATCTCATTTGGGCTAATAATGGAGTTGCGGATCAAGTTTTGGGTTTAGAGACGTGAAACAAAAGAGCTTGGGCCAAGTACTTCATGTGGGAGGACTCATTTGGGCCTAAATAAGCACATTTTGGGCTTTAAATGATGATCATATTTTATGGCTTTTATTTGCACGAAAATTACATACTAGTTGGCAGATTTGACTTTTGGAGTTTCCTGTTTTAAGAATTTCCTTATTTGCAATCACTGCAATTAGGTAGCTTTCTAGTTTCCTTTTCTTAGAGTTTCTTTCTTTGCATTCACTACAAATTAGGTAACAATTGACTTTCCTTTTTCTTGAGAGTGTCCATTTTAATTAGACTTTAATATTTGCAATTAATGCAAATTAGGTCAGATTTGTGAGTTTCATCTAAATACTTTGTAACGCCTCTTTTGAGGGCAGAATTGGATTTTGAATGAAAGATTGCATGTTCATGCACTTTGAGAGGATTCTCTCTAGGGTTCTTTTCAGAACTAACAGACTTATCAAGGCTTGATCAACCTTGTGGCGTCTTCCAACACTTAGGGTCCTTGTTCTTCCATGTTCAAGGGTTCAAGTGGATCGTTGACCTCTGTTTAGCTTTCTTGGGGTGCGTATATTTTAGATTGGCTGTGGGTTCTTGGGATCTTTCCCTATTGGGTTCGCACCATTAGCTTATCTATTTAGACATTCCAAACCTTAGGACTAACTTACCCATAGTCTTTCTGGTTCACTAGCTTCCTCTCTTCCTGTACTTTTTTTCTCTGGGCTTTTTCTTATCTCATAGCTATCAGTTTGACCTATATCTCAATTTACAAAAAAGGGTGGATATTACAAAGGGCAATCTTGACATTTTGAAAAGTTAGAAAAAGTAAGGGCAATTGGGTAAATAAAGGGAAGTGTAAGGGCATTTTGGTCATTTGATAAAGTCAAAGTCAAAGCCAAAAAGTCAACCATTGACAAAAAAATTCGCAAATGCCCAATAGATAGAGCAAAACTCACTAATCACTACTGTGGGTCCTGAAACTGCGAGTTACAACTTAGATTTTTATCTACAAAATTTTGAAGGACAAAAAGTGGAAAATAATTATGTAAGGTAGCAGGAGACCCCAATCAATTAAATTCAGAATATGGAAAAAAAAGTGAATTTTATAATATTTTATAAAATTATTACTCGGTACACGATAAAGGCGAATTCTCATATTAGAAGGAAAAAGACCCAAAAATCCCAGAAATATAATTTTCTTTAAAAATTAATTACAGACAATCTAGAGGGAAATTTGTGAAAAGGAAAAGTGCTAGAGTACTAGTAAGAAGTATAGTAATTTTTAATGCCCTAAAAATATTTTGCCCTCCGATTGCACCTTTTCAGGGGTTTTTGATAGGGCAGAATAACCCTGTTAATTTTGGATGAGTTCCAAGGGTATTTGTGGGATAAGAATTTCACCACATTAATAAGTAAAATATGGAGATTAAAAGAGGAAGAAAACATCTCCAGAAAAGTAGAGAAAGATTTACCGGATAAAGTTACTTTTACTGGTAAAAGTTGTAACTAGATGAAGTAACCCAATAGCAATCGTTTGGTTAGTGTAACAAAAGTTCCAACCAGATTTTTAACCCCATGTGTAGCCAATAATGACAAATTTATGAGAGCCAATAGGATTCAAGCACATGTTGAAGAGGTGTTGTGATCCTAGCCATTATATTAAGCTTGCTTGTTAAGGTTTAATCTCAACCCTTCATGCAATTTCAAGGGAATTAATTAAAGAGACAAATTCCCCTTCCTCCTCCTTCATTTGCATGAAATTGAGGATGCAAAAATGAGAGGAGAAGATGCCATTCTTGCATGGAGAAGGAGAGAAAAGCTTCAAGAAAACTCAAGGTAAGAAGTTAAACCAACAAAATCTATACCTTTTCTTAATCCTTGTAACCTCCTCTACCTTTTCCATGGATTAGTTTCTTGATTAAACCTCTCTTTTTCAAGATTGAAAGTTAGGGTTCTTGATGGTGAAAGTGAGAAAGAGAGGGATTTAGAGGAAACCAAAGGTTGCAAAACACTCCTTGAGTATTAAGGAGTCTTTTGATGTATATATATGCTTGGTTTGCTTGTTGTATGAATTTTTGGAAACCCTAAGTTTAAAGAGAGGTGCTATCCAATTTTCTTTTTGATGAGGAAGTGTTGTTTTCAAGCTAACTAATACATGAAAAGTGGTCTGGGATCAAGAATAAGTCCCTATATATCATGAAATCTTGAAAAAAAATCATTTTATTCCTCTTATGTGTGATTTTCGTCCATTTCTGTAACAGTGGGGAAGGAGCTGGATTTTGATGATTTTGATGCTTCCAATGGCTTTAGAAGGCAAAATTGTGTAGGGTATAAGTGAGAAAAGGATTTGGGAAGCATTAGAAATCATAAAATCAAGTTTGGAAGTTGAAAGGATCTTGAAAAAGCAAGAGAGGATTTTAGTGCGTTTTTGTGATTTCTTGCATAGTTAATGATTTGAGAATGATGGTTGTGTTCTTGAATCATGTTTAGGAAGTTGAGAACTCAGAGCACATTTGGAAGGTTAGTCAAGAGAACTCCAAGTGAAAAGGAAAGCTAAGATAAAGAGGCAACAAAACTACTAACTCTACTTAAATCCTTTTATGAACTTGATTGTGAATGGTGCATGTTTTATGATGACTAAACTTGACTCTATGTGCATGATATGTGAGCTTATATGATATGGCCATATGCATAATAATGTGTAATTTGAACATATCACATGTGCTTTGATCGTACACACATTTTGAAAGTATGTTTTGCACATTCACAAGTTTTGTTTGTTAGTTTTGCTATTGGGATTTTCGAAAATCTCATTATCCCCCAACTAACCATATAGGTGCAAGCTGTAATATCCATGATTTTACTGCTAACTGAAATAAATGCTAATCTGGTAATTACGAAATGAATTAGAACTCAGAGATAGATAGTACTTAAACAAAGGAAGGTTATGGGCCAGAAGTTGCAAAGTCAATCTGGCCTAGTGGATGGAATTCCGTATGAACTCCAAAGTTAAGCATGCTTGTCCTGGAGTAATGTGAGGATGGGTGACCTTCTGGGAAGGGACCCATATGTCATTTAACAAAAGACCAAGGGCATAAAGGTCTTTCAGTTTTAAAAGTAAGGGTAAAATGGGAATTTTAGAAAATTAGAGAAAGTAAGGGAAAAATGGTAAATATGAGAAAATGGAAGGGCATTTTGGTCATTTGACAAAGTCAAAGTCAAAATTCAACTGTTGACCAAAAATTTACAGAAACCCAATAGACAGAGCTCAACTCACTGATCACAATGGTGAATCACAGATTTTCTAGATTCGGATTGGATTTCTGTCTATATAATTTTGAGGACGTAAGGGGAAAAATAATTATTTAAAGTACCAGGAGTTCCGAAAGATCCGAGACCAGAGTATGGAAAAATTCAATGAATTTTATAGTATTTAATAAAATTATTGCCCAGTATATGATTAAGGCGATTTTCCCGAAAATCGGGAAAAAGACCCGAAATCCCCGAAATATAATTTATTTCAAAAATTAATTTTGGACAATCTAGAGGGCATTTTGGGAAAAGAAAAGGGCTAGAGTATCAGTGAAAAATGTAGAAATTTTTAAAGCCCGAAAAGTATTTTGCCCTCCGATTGTTCGTTTTCAGGGGTTTTGAACAGGATAAAATAATTCTGTAAAATTTTAGGAAAATAAGGGGTATTTTGGGTATAATAAATTTTTCATATTTAAGAGGAAAACATGGAGATTAAATGAGGAAGAAAATATCTCCAGAAAAGTAGAAAAGATTTACCGGAATAAAGTTATGTTTACCGGTAAAAAATGTAATCGGTAAAAGTAACCGAATGGGATCCAGTTTGGTTAAACCAACCAAAATTTTACCCATTTAGTTACAGCAATTATGACAACTTTTGAGGACCCAATGAGAAGCAAGCAAATGGCTCATGTCTGGCTAAGTTTCAACCATTAGATTAAGCTTATTAGTTAAGACTTAATCTTAGCCCTTAAATCTTTTAGATGGGAATTATTGGTGGAAGAAGAAGAGAAAAGATAGCTTAAAGCTATACATGAAACTTGAAGAAGAGAAAAGACTCCATTTTGGCCCACATTTCCAGCAGAAAAGAGAGAGCAAGAGGACGCCATTCTTGGTGGAAGAAGAAGGGAAAAGCTTGAAGATAATCTAAGGTAAGAGGTGAAACCACTTAAAGCTATACATGAACTCTTCCTTGTGCTCTTCTCTACCACTTCCACTGATTGAAATCTTTATTTAGTCTCTCTTTCTCAAGTTTCATACTTAGGGTTCTTGAGAGGGATTTAGAGCCATTGATTGGTTGCAAAAGTCTCCTTAAGTTGTTAGGAGCCTTTTGATGTATATATTATGGTTGGTTGAGCTTGTTTTTTAATTTTGTAAAATTTGGGAATGATGAACTTTTAGGGGAGGTGCTGCCCAAATTTTTATTTGATATGGGAGAGTTAAAATCAAGCTATACCATCCATGATATGAGTTTGAAATCAAGAATATGATGGTATAAGTGTTGAAAGTTGGAAAAATCATGTTGTGTTGTTTTGGGAAGTGTCTCAGCCAGAACTGATTCATGGGGAAGGAATGTCCTTTTGATGATTTTGATGCTTCCAATGGGTTTAAAATGAGTTTTTGTGTAGGGTACAAGTGACCACAAGTTTAGGGAAGCATTAGAAAACATAAAAGCCAATTTTAAAGTCTTAAGGCTTATAAAGTTCAAGGGGATGATTAAGGGAGATTTACATTGATCTTTACCTTGGAAATGGCTTGTGTTTGATGGCCATAATGTTGTCAATTGTGTAGGCAAAAGTTTGGTGAAAGGAAGTATTTCCAAAGTGATCAAGAGAGCATCCAAGTTAAGGGAGAATTAAGAGCTAAAGGTAGCAAGACCATCTAACTCTAATCTAAGTTATTATTAAAATTCTTTTGAATGATGCATGACTTGATTTGAAATTTATGATGATGAAAGTGTGGATGTGTGCATGTTCATGCTATGGCCATATGCATTTATGTGTTTCATGTTGCACTTTTATTATTCCACATTTATATGAAAAGTTGTCATGCATTTTATGAAGTATGTTAGATACTTTTGCTATCGGGATTTTTAAAAATCTTATTCTCCCCCACTAACCATTTTTAGGTGGAAGCTCATAAAAGGGTAAGGAGAAAGTGCATGATGCTTGAGGGAAGATTTGTATATGTTTATGATTGTGTATTGATGTTGTAAACCTAATGCTATTTTGGTTAAGGCTTGTTATGTAATATGTAACTTGAACTCATGCATGTTTGGTTGCTATGAAGTAGATAACTTATGCTTAAAGAATCCCCAATTGCATGGTTGATCATGAACTAAAGAGGACTAGAAGTTATTATTTCAAATTGTGAAGCTAGAAAGTAATAAGTTTGACTAATTGGTAAATGTAAAGTTGGTCAAACCCCATACTTTGACCCATCATGAAACAGAGAAAATGGACTCCAAATGAGTTGAAATTTTTCATAAAAATATTCACATTGCAAGCTTTAAAACAAGATAAAGAACACTGGATTTGGAGTTTTGTACAAAAAGTTATGACATTCCAAAGTTTGAAGAAAATCAAGAAAAACCTGGGAAAATTAAAAAATCACCAATTGAACAGTACATCTTTGCGCAATAAACTATATCAATTGGGCAAGCTAATGACCCAATGAGTATTTTTCCCTTATAGAGGAACTTATAAGCTCCAAATAGAAGTTGGAACCACTCAATTTCTATTTTTCTAGAATTAGTTATGAATTTTCAAATTTGGTCAAAAAAGATGTGAATAGTAACTTTGAAAACTTGAAATTTTTGTTTTGATTCTTTTTGACCTTGTAAGCTATTCGAGGCTTTACTTTGGTTCCAAATCAATATAAATGGAAGTTAAGAGGGTTAATAAGGTGTGTTACACAAGCTCAAGTAAGAGTAAGAGCAAATTGAATGATGATTGAAGATCGCATGATGTTATGCTTTAGCTTGATGGATTATGTAATGTGATTACATAACATGTTGAATTGTTTCTAGATGTTGTAAATTTAAACCACTACATGATAATTGTGGATATATGTGGATGCATTCATAAATTCTTTTAAAGAGGCTAGACAAGTTAGGAAAGTGATAAGGGGAAACTTGGGAAAAGTTTAAAGAGATTTACCAAAGTTTAGAAAAGCCAAATTTTAAAGGAATGAGTTTTAACACCCTCAAATTTGCCCTGTTTTTGAGTGGCGATGAAAAATAGAAAACGAACTCTGAAGGGGCTGAAACTTTTCAGTTAAATACTACATATCCTAAGATTTAAAATGAGTCTAAGATCACTGGATTTGGAAATTTGTACAAAGAGTTATGTTTATCCAAAATTGAGAGATAAATCTGGAAAAATAAGAAGTTACTAATTGAACAGTACCTTTTCACTCAATTAATTGTATCAATTGGGCAAGTAATAACACCAGTGAGCATTTTCCCCCTGTAGATCACTTTATATTCTTCAAGCAGAAATTGGAACCACTCATTTTGATTTTTCTAGAATTAGTTATGATTTTTCAAAGTTGGGAAAGAAATCTGGAAATTGACCAAATGAATAGCAACTCATTTTTGAAAATTTTCAATTTCACTTCTTTGGTAATTTTGAGATATCTAAGGCTCAAAAGTGGTTTATTAATGATCTATTATGAAGCTTATAGGAGAAAATAGGAAGTGTTACAGTCGCTCTATCCACCGTTCATTTAGTAAGCCTTACCCATCTTCGTTATATTCACAGCTTTCGTGTTCACAGTCGCCTGAAGTTTTGTATTTATGTGATTTTCACCTCGACTAACCTTCACTTTAGCCGCGACCAACTTCAGCTGATAACCAGGTTTTCAGTTTTTGGATTTCATTCATAACTTGTTTTATGTGTCTTTTTTGTTTTTTGGTCAGCCGTCCCATGCTTAGAACCAAAAACCCAGCCATAGTATCCTCTTATAGCCCTGACCCTGAGCCCAGTTACGAGGACATTTTTGTCTTGATTGAGAATCGCCCCTTGGTGAAAGAGTGACCTTTCCCCCTCACTGATCCGGCCACAGATGAAAGTGTAAAAGCTTGTCGTTTGAAATATAAAATAAACTTTCTTTTGGAGTTTCTTGGATTTTGGGAATGCAACTAAAACAGATTAGTAAAACACAGAAGTTGTTTGATGATGAATTCCCCTTGAAAATGGTTCATGCTATCATGGTTCGTAAAATATAAGGTAGAATAGTAGTTTCACACTAAGTTTCATAATAAAAACCCCAACAACTCCCTCGGTCAAAAATTCCATGCAATGAGCTCCATTCCATGAAACCCTTTAAAAACACTTAGTGTGTGTAAAGAAATTGCTAAGTGAAATGTCCAATTCAAAACATTGTCGCCTCAGATATCAAGCACAACTAGGAAGATAAGAAAGAGCAACAAAGATTTCTTTGAATAGGTAGAATGAGACTTCACATTACCAAGTCAAACACAAAGCAAATCAATACACAGTTAATCCAAGTTTGGCATGACCGTGACCAAGTATTTAAGTACGAATCACTAGTCCTAATTCATCAACTAAGTAATCTAATAAAAAAATACTGATTAAACTATACTCCCCCTTTTTAGCCCTTGAACTCAACCCTTCTCCATCTCCAAGAGGAAGGAAGAGGTTTAGCTGCTCATGGTAACCAGATCAATACTCATGATGGAAGGATAAGGATTATGGATGAGAGAAATGAGAGAATAGAGAGAAAATGTGGAAGAGGGAGAATTAGAAGAGTATCTGCTACTTCCCCTCATGTCATTGTGCAAAAATTACCCTAAATAGGGTTTTTCAACCGTCTTGGGTCGGGTAAATGACATGGGTCGGTTATTCTTTCCATTTGAAGTCTGATTTGGTTACTGACTCGCAATATTCACCGCAACAAACTTGAGGTTTTGCCACAACAAACCTCTCCTGAGGTCCTTCTGTTTGCATGCTTGATCATTGGCCGCTGAGAAGGATGAATTGCGCTGCGGTGAAATGTTCCAGGGCTACTTCCTTACTTTCTTTGCTAGAGTTCCTGAAATGAAATAGTAAAGATTTGAAGTATCTCTTGCTCATGATTAGAATTAAGCGTAGATATATTGTATTTCATGGTAATTACACCCAAAATCAAGCTAATTAAAACAAACAACACTAGTTTCCAAATTAAGCTCAAGAAAGGTCATGATGGGATAAAAATTGCATTAAATACTTTGGAAATTCAGGCAAAAGAAGTGAAGAAATATGGCTCAATCAAATTCCCCCACACTTAAAATCTTTGTACTCCTGGACAAAGCCTTTCAAAATAAAACTTTTAAGGATCAATGCCTTCAGAACCTATCAACATGAATAATGGATATAAGAATTTAGTTAAAGCAATTTCTAAGGAATCAACGAGACTCAAAGAAGAGGCACTAGTAAGATGGTATCCGTGAGAGTTTAATTCAACAGATTGAATAAAAGAGACCTTCCTCTCAAGGGAAATGTGTTTATCTCTTAGCCAAGATAATATCACTCATGGCCTACTTAATCCAATCTCTACAATAAGCTTGTAATTATTCTACCTCTCTACTACGAGATCTATACAATGTAAATCAAGAGGACTTTGGGATTGAAATGGATGATGGAAAGTTAAGGACAATGAAGTGGGATGATGAATGGAATTCTTGAATACATAGCACTACAGAAACCTATAAATTTAATGCTTCCGTAATGTAAGAGTTTGAAAGAGATGCATTCAAAAGTAAGTAATATTTTTTATATCTCTCTTTCCTGCTCTATTCTCTCTTTCGCTATTATTTCATATATATATATATACTTTTTTAGGTAGAGAGAGCAATAGTATAGTGATAAACTTGCATAGCATACAAATCTCTTACTTCCATATAAAGATATAGTTTCCAATGTTGGTCTCCAAGAATGAATGGCTCAAAGGGGTAGTAAGGGTTAAATTTTGTTCTGGGTTTGTGTTTGGGAAAGATGAGGGGCTTTGAAATAAAGGCCTCTATCATTGTCACAGAATATTGGATCATAAAACTGTGATTAACAATCACGACAAGTCCTAGAGAGATTAGAATCAAGACAGACCCACACTAATCAAGAGACGTTAGGCTCAATTATCCTTATGATAAGGTTTACGTCTCAATCAGACAATCTCAAGGATTAAAAAGTGCAAAGAGTCAACATAAAAATGCATCAATACTAACCCTTTGTTCGTACCTGGAAAATGCAATTAACCAAAAGCTTACATCTCTTAAAATCATGGATAGTTTTCTAAATACATTATCTGTGAAAATCAGGTTATATTTTATGCTCAAGAGTGGCATAAATTTAAGAGGAATTATATTTTTGAAATTCAAACTAAATCCTTTTTTAGCACTGAATGCTTCGTCGTGGCTAACAAATAAGTTAGTCATGACAAACCATACCCGAGAGGGTGGTTCTTGTGCAAGTGAATTCGCCATGGCGAAACATACTCGAGTGTTTGAATGCTTTATTTGAACAACTTTGGCCGTGATGAACAAGAAAAATTGGTCATGGCAAAAATGGTCTGAGAGCAAAAATGCAGTTCAAATCCTTCTTAAAATCATCTTTTTAAGAAATTTTTTTTAAGAAATATGAAAATTTCCAATGTTTAGACAAAATGACCCAACATCGAACCTTTCAAAAATTCCAATTGCATTTTTTTAAAATTCGGGGCAAAACTTGTAAAATACTAAATCCCCTACACTTAATTGAAGTATTGCCTTCAATGATTAAAAGGGAAGGAATCACGCGGAAAAAGAGTAGAATTCACAAGAAATAGCGCAATATAAAGCACAAACGCAATGGAACACAGAGAACAGCAAAGAAACATATCTACATTTGTATACCAAAGTTAATAAAATTTGCCCAATACAACTGTTCAAGGCAAAATAATAACAAAACAAAAAATGAAAACAAAAAATAAAAATAGAAACAAAAACAGAAACACTATCCCTACATAGCTGAGTCGCCCTATCCACGTTAGTAGCAGTCTCCTCATCGTCGCACTCTTCCTCTGCTTCGCTTCCCCTAGATGGATAAGCCTTGGAGGGTCCAGCACCACTGAAATCATCCTCCTCATGAGGCAACTGGAAATGCAAGCTTTGAGCTATTAGCGCGTCCATCCTGCTGTGGTACCTTCGGTCCTGCTCAAGCTAGCGAAGCACGGTGACCCTGAACTGCTGGAACTCAGTAACTAGGTCCTCAAGTGTAGCTAGAACTAGGGGTGCAAGGGTGCATCGACACCTGAGGTACTAGGCCTCCTGGTCATGGGCCTCGAGGTTATCAATGTCGGTAAAAGGCTCAGGCTGATAAAGGGTAGGAGCTCTTCTTATACGCTCATAAGTAAAGGTAGGGTGGGAGCAAATGTGTGATCCTCGGGGTACTCAGGAATCTCCACCTCTGTGAACATGTCAGAAAATGAGGTGGGAAAGATAATGGCCTTTTGGTCTCATGGTGAGGATAACTTCACGAAGGTTAGAGTAAATGAGGCTAAGGATATCGAACTCGATCCCCTGCATCAACATATAATTGGAGAGGGCCTGCCTATTAGGCAGGTTAGCGAGGTGGCTGGTAGGAAATATGTCATTGCAAACAAGGTGAATGAATGGTTTCATCTCATGGTAGCATTCAGACCGACGGATGTACATCTCACATAAGGTTTGGGATGATGAGAAGAGAAAATACCTAACAGAAAGCATACCAGAGAAAGCCTCAACCAAAAAAAATCTCTCTAATGGTTGGGATGGTGATTTTCCCATGGCATCGCCGCAATTAGATGTATGCTAATTAAAACTGCCACAGTTAGGCGAGCCACTTCCTGATAGACAGGAGGAAGAATAAATCCTTGATAGACAGGGATTGTATTATCAGAAGCAAGCTACTTCCTAATAAACAGGAAGGAAAGCTAATCCCTGATAGACATGGATTAAGTGGGACCAGTCGTCGCAGGAGCTACTTTGATGTAGATCAGCAAGCTAACTCTTTGAATTCAAGTAATCCATTGCAAATTCTAAGTGGTCCAATCACAAGGGCAAGATCCAAAAAGATTAAAGAAGCATTAAATGGGCTAGTGCAGGAGACATGGACAAAGCAAATGGCGATTGGATCAATCTGGATAGAAAAGCTAAAAACGTCACTAATCTCATTTGGGCTGATAATGGAGTTGCGGATCAAGTTTTGGGTTTAGAGATGTGAAACAAAAGAGCTTGGGCCAAGTACTTCGTATGGGAGGACTCATTTGGGCCTAAATAAGCACATTTTGGGCTTTAAATGATGATCATATTTTATGGCTTTTATTTGCACGAAAATTACATACTAGTTGGCAGATTTGACTTTTGGAGTTTCCTGTTGTAAGAATTTCCTTATTTGGAATTAATGCAAATTAGGTAGCTTTCTAGTTTCCTTTTCTTAGGAGTTTCCTTCTTTGCATTCACTACAAATTAGGTAACAGTTGACTTTCCTTTTTTCTTGAGAGTGTCCATTTTAATTAGACTTTAATATTTGCAATTAATGCAAATTAGGTCAGATTTGTCAGTTTCATCTAAATACTTTGTAACGCCTCTTTTGACGGCAGTCTATCAGGGTTTACCTTTCTTCCTGTCTATCAGGAAGTGGCTCGCCTAACTGTGGCGATTTTAAGCATCATACGTCTAACTGCGACGATGGCATAAGAAACCATCATTCCAACTCTAGAGAGATACTTTTTGGCTAAAACATTTTCTGGTATGCTTTCTGTTGGGTATTTGCTCTTCTCATCATAACGCAATGTACCTTGTCCTAATCAAGGAACCTTTCATGAGCTTTCTTACTTATTTAGCAATGGCATTTACTAATGAGAATTTCATTTCTCATTTTCATACTTGGCCTGAGAATCACACCCTTCTACGATGCCTGGAAATATAGCAAAATATCACTAGTTTAAATCTCATTGTCTAAGGCATCTTTATGTTCAATATTACTTGCCTTTACTTTTATAGGGTGTATCATATCAGTTCTCGTTCTCATCATCTATATCGTTATGATGCCCTACCTGACTTTTCTTTCGGCAGGCTCTTAAGATTCCTTGACCAATTCATCCATGGTCACTTCAGCTTTACATTCTATTGTCATAGGAATCTTTCATCATGTAAAGATTTAATCTCATATACTAGCAGATAATTTATCACAA
>JANTPZ010146484.1:8387-33858 GCA_025593235.1 Vachellia pachyceras
GTTTCATGTTACACTTTTATTAATCCACATTCATTTAGAAAGTTGTCATGCATTTTTATGAAAGTATGCTAGATAGTTTTGCTACTGGGATTTCCAAAAATCTCATTCTCCCCCACAAACCATTTGTAGGTGGAAGCACACTCAAGGGTAAGGAGAAAGTGGTTGATTCATGAAGCAAAGTTTAATGTGCATTGTTGTGGACTTCATTATGAACTTTGTTGTTATGTTTGAAGTTTGTAATGTAATGTAACTTGTTTATGTATCATGGACTTGTGATAACTAATGTATGCTTTAAGAATGCCTAATTATATAAGTTAATATGGTTAAGAAAGGATTAGAAATCAAAATGAGGATTTATTAAGTAGGGCTGAAATTTGACAAGTGCTGGAAGTAATGGTCATTTCCCCTACTTTGCCCTATCGGGAAACATAGCAAATGAACTCCGAATGATATGAAATTTTATGGACAAATAGTTCACATTGCAAGCTTTAAAACAAGCTAAAGATCACTTCATTTGGAGTTTTTTTACAGAAAGTTATGACTGTCCAAAGTTGGCGAAATATCACAGAAAATCCTGGGAAAAATGGAAAATTACCATATGAACAATACAATTTTGCGAAGCAAACTGTATCAACTGGATATGTTACTGCTCAAATGAGTATTTTTCCCTCATAAAGGAATTTGTATGCTTCAAATAGAAGTTGGAACCGCTCAATTTTGATTTTTATAGAACTAGTTATGAATTTTCAAAGTTGGCCCGAAAAACTGTGAATAGTAACTTTCACCAAAAATGAATATTTCAATTTGGTCCATTTTGACATTGTAAGTTTTTGAGGCCATTAATTGGTTCCAAATCATTAACAATGGAAGCTAAGAGGGATAAAAAAGAGGTGTTACAAAATGACTGTTCCTTAACCAAAGAACGGTCGACAGTAAGCGCTAAGACCTCCTCAAAGGTTTGGGATGGCTGAGGATGCTGGGGGTCTATTACACTTGGGAGCTTAGTCCTAGGCATGGCTACTAACTAGATTCACAAAATAAAAACAGGAAAACAATAGAAAATAGGGTTAACACAGGTGAAAAATAGCTGTAACTGTCGTTGGCCGTAGCGAAAAGCAGGGTTCGTCACGGCGAAATGAAACATTTATCGCGGCGAAAATTGCAGAACAGGTGATGACAGCAGTGACGAACATGAAGTGAAAAATGGAATCAAAACAAAACGAAATGGAAGAAGAGGATTTAATGCTTACTCTAGATGAAAGGCATGAAGAGATGCAGAGAAATGCGAGAGTCATGGCGGCAAACAGTGAAGCGCACGGCAATGGTGGAGAAAGTAATGGCAGTGAAGGCGAAACGATAGCGTAAATGGGAAGGAAATGGAAAACTGACTTAAAAAGAAGATGGGCAGGAGGCGAAGAGGTATGATTTTTGCCGTGGTGAACCAAGGTTTGGTCGCGATGAAAATATGAAAAGTCACAATGTTGGCCACGGTGAAAGACGCAGTTCGTCGTGGTGAACACTTCCCGAGAGCACACACGAGACAATCAACACAATTGGCCACGGCTAAAATGGAATTTAGTCGCAGCGAAAAATCACAAAGATGGAAACACAAAACACAAAACAATAGCCAGCATTCAAGCCTAAAACTTCAACCAATCAATATGCACATTCTAACTTTGCAAGTAGAACTCTTTTCAACAACAAACCTCTTGAAGACAAGCCAATCACAATTTCAAGGGAGTTTATTGAATTCAAAACAATCCTATAATACTATATGTAAAGACTAAGCTGCCACCACTAGCAATGTTCCTCCCCCACACTTGAATCATTCATATTAAGTTCAAAGCAAATGACTAAGGAAGGAAAAGGAACAACCTGAAAATCATGACGGCTTATTGGTCTCATCGGTGTCCCCATACTCTTCTTTTGATTTTCCATACAACGCATGCACAGGTACAGCCGGTTCAGGTGATGCTCTTCTTGGATGCTCTGCAAAAATCAATTGAAATACCTCTCCTGGAGGTGTCATCATTGTTTATGTAGGGAAAGGTATGTATGCACTCATCAGTTGATTTCTCAAAATGTGTGTATGGCAATGAAAGTGTGCTATCAACCGATGCAACATGGGTGCATTTTTCAATGGTTTCACAAGAGCAAAATGGTGGATCAGGGGGTTTAAGAGAAATTTTCAAATCTTCATCATTAAATGGTGCCCATGAATAAAGATGTGAACATGCTAGTTCATTTTTCATTTCGAGTTCAGTACATGCATCATCTATCACAGCATCAAGGACATTAACACTCAACAATGAATAATCCTCATAAGGATGTTTCATAGCCTCATATATGTTAAAATTGATCTTACTTTCCCCTACTTCCATTGATATGCTTCCTTCTTTCATGCTAATCATAGTATTAGCAGTCCTCAAGAAGGGTCTACCTAAAATCAAGGTGGACTCATTAATGGACTCTCTAGATATATCTAGCACAAAAAAGTCAGCAGGGAAAACTAAGTCAATCACCTTTACAAGAATATCCTCAACTATCCCATCTGGATACCTCATCGATCTATTCACTAGTTAGAGTACTACGGATGTAGGTTTCAAGTTTCTGACCCCTAAGGCTTGATAAATCGACTTTGGCATCACATTAATAGCAGTCCCTAGATCTAACAACGCTCCCCCTATGGTTATTTTTCCTATAGTGCAAGGGATGGTGAAAGATCCTCGGTCTTGACATTTCACAAGAAGTTGTGGTTTAAATAAAGCTGAAGCATTGGAGCTTACTTGGACTCTTTCATTAGGTCTAAATTTCCTTTTATTTATGCATAAGTCCTTAAGACATTTAGCATATTTAGGGACCTTTTTGACTAAGTTAAGCAATGGTATGTTCACCTCTACTTTGCTAAACAAATCATAAACCTCATTTTCACTAGTCTTTTCAACAATGTTTTTATTCATCAAGTATGAATTTGGAAAAGGGAGTTCGTGAATGCTTACCTCTTTACCTTTTGACGAGGTAGAACTACGCTTGCTTCTTTCCTTGTTCTTGCTCGTTGCCCCTTGCTCCAGATTTCTTCTTTCTTCTTCTCTTTGTTGTGGTGAGGCACTCTCTCTTTTCAGCAATAATTCTTCTTTTGTGCTCTCACTCCTCTTGTCCTTTTCAGAAGCTTGTGGAATCTCTTCAAATTCACTAGCCTCTTCTCTTTTCTCATGTTCTTCTTCATCATCAAATCTCACTTGCCTCCCACTTCTAAAATTTATTACATTCAGTCCCTTGGGGTTGATGACGGTATTTGAGGGTATGGAGCCTCCATTCCTTGCTTGGTGTTCATCATATTGTTAGAAAGTTGAGTGACGAAGGAATTCAAGTTTTCAGCTTTGTTTCCCACTGCTCCGTATCTTGCGTCATTCTTTGAAGAATCTTTCTTAATAAGTGAGGCAAGCGAATTGAATTGATAGGTGGTGGAAGCCTTCTCTTCCTTGAGTAGCACCAACATATTTTGTAGTAACTGATTTGTATCCTCCTTTGGTGGCACACTCAAGGCTTGTTGTGTATTTTGAATGTTAGAGGTAGAAGGTCCAGCTCCTATACTCCTTTGGAATCTTTGGGCATTGGGTTCTTCACCCCTCCACTGAACTTTGGATTGGATTTCCAACCCTCATGAATAGGGATCCATTTCTGGTTTGATCTCCCTTGATATATTGCAGAAACTTCTTTGAATCGGCTTGGGCACACACTTGAAATATGCATAACTGACCCACAAGTTTCACAACTTGGAACACCTAAATCCATAGATGGTTGTGTCTTATTGACATTTATTTTCTTCAACTCAACAGTGATAAGAGACAATTGGGATGTGACTTTACTTTCCAAAGAATCTACCTTTGATTCTAGGGTGTCCATTCTCCTATTATGAGCACTTGCATTTCCAATTTCATGGGTAGCCCTAGTGTCTCTCACACTATATTGTTGATGGTTCAAAGCCATCTTCTTGATAAGCTCCCAAGCTTCTTCGGCGGTTAAATCAATCAATGAACCTCAGCAACTGCGTCTAACATTCCTTTTTCTTGGCTCTTCAATCCATCATAAAAATATTGAACCAACTGCTCATCGGGTATTTGATGGTGAGGGCATCTTGAAAGAAGGTTTTGAAATCTATTCCAGTAATTGTACAATGATTCATCATACTCTTGGTGTGCTGAATAGATTTCCTTCCTGATTGATGAAGTTTTAGATGCTGGAAAATACTTCTCCAAAAAAGCTTTCCTCAAATTAACCCAACTTTGATAGGCATTCGCCACATGCCTCGGAAGACTCATGAACCATTCTCTTGCCTTCCCTTCCAGTGATAGATGAAACACCTTCGATAGCACATGTTCAATCGAGGCTCCAACTGGTTTTATGCTTTGGCAAATCATCGACAATGACTGCAAATGGATGTATGGATCCTCTCCTGGCAAGCCATGAAATTTAGGAAGAGAATTAATTAATAATCCTTTAATCTCAAAATTCACATCATAATTTAGGCAAGCAGCAGTAAATGGATCATAATTAACATCAGAGGTTGTGGCTTCTCTTATAGTTCTTCTTCTATTATTTCCATTATTCTCCCCGATTCTTTCTTCTTCACCATTTCTTCTATTACCATTCCCTTGTTGATTTTCATTCATATTTCTATTTTGAGGGTTGGGTACATTTTCAGCCATGATTTCTCCTAAAGACTCTCCTAGTCTATTTACTTGTCCTAAGCTAGACTCTCCTACTTCTAAGCCTAAATCTCTAATTACCTTGCCTTTCTGTTTTCTTTTGTTTGCCCTACGTCTCTCCCTCAATGTTCTCTCATTTTTGGGATCAAAAGGTTTAAACTGATTCTTTTTTGGGCATACAAGAGAAAAAGTCAAGGCAAAAGCAAAATCAAAAAACTCAAAACAAACAGCTCAAAATTGAATGGAAAAGGTGTGTGTAAGTGTATGAACGAGTATGTATGATTATAATGTATGTGTTGAAAATGGAATGAATGAAGTTTGAAAATGGAATTTTAGCCACGGCGAAAATGGGTTTGTGTCGCGGCGAAAAGTACCCGAGAGGAATCTCTCGTTCAAAAATGCAGATTTAGCCACGGCTAAATTCAAGTTTGGTCACAGCGAAATTGCGAGTTTTATGCAGAATGCAGCAGAAACAAGTGTATACTACTATGCAATGCTAAGATATAAACGAACTAATCCTATACTATGAACAAAGATGCAAAACTATCAAACAAAACTTGATAGTTCCGTAATAAAAAAACCCCAACAACTCCCTGGGTCAGAAATCCCATGAAATGAACTCCATTCCATGAAATCCTTTAAGACCACTCAGTGTGTGTACGGAAATCGCAAAGTGACAAAATCAACTCCATACATTGTTGACTCTAAAACCAAACACAACTAGGATGATAGAAGAGAACAACAAGATTTCATTGAATAAGCAAAATGAACTCCATTTTACTTCGTCAATCACAAAACAACTCCATACACAATAATCCAAGTTTGGCTCATCCGAGACCAAGCATTTACACACAATTTACAAAGTCCAACTTGGAATCAATCTATAATACAAATATAGATTGAAAGTAAATACTCCCCTTTTGGCATTTCGAACTCTGGCTCACTTCATCTTCAAGAGGAATGGGATGCTCAACTACTCGTAGATGATGGAAACAAACTTTGAATGGATGAGTGAAGCATGATGAATGGATGGGTAAAGGTAATCTGGTGCTGATACGCGATATTCACCGCGACGAACTTGAGGTTTAGCCACGGCGAACCTCTCCTGAGAGTTCATTGCCTGCTTGATTGAACTTTGGCCACGGTGAATTGTTATTGCACCGCGGTGAAATTATCCAGAGCTGCTTCGCTTGCCTTTTTTTGCACAGAATTCCTGAAATGAAATAGAAAAACTTTGGCAGTATCATTTGCTCATGATGGAATTTAGGCACAATAACATCATTATTCATGATGTATGAACCCAAAGTTGCATTAATCCAAAATCAACAACTCATAATATCAATTTAGGCACAAAAGGATAATGTATGGGCTAAAATTGACTCTAAGACTCTAGAAATCTAAGTAGAAAACTAACACAAATAAAGCTCAATCAGCACACAAAAGTACATAGTCACACTTTTGATTATCATAAATTTTCAATACAAGTCATGCATAAATTTATACTCATTTTCAAAGCAATTTAGCTAAGTTAGAGGGTTTTGCTACCTTGTTGCTTTAGCTTTTCCTTTATCTCTATTTGAACTTTAAATCTCTCTTGTTCCTGTTTCCCAATAAGCTCTTTGAGTTCTCATCTTCCTAAACATGATTCAGTAATATATTCATCAATTTCCAGCCATCACCAAGCCATGAAAGTTACAAAAACGCAATAGTCCTCCTCTTGCACTTTTACACTCCCTAGAAGTTGGAAACTTGCTTAAATGATTTCCAATGCTTCCCAAAACTTTTTCTCACTTATACCCTACACAATTTTGCCTCCCAAACTCAATAGAAACACCAAAATCTAGCTCCTTCCCCACTGTTACAGATCTGGATGAAAATTATAGAAAAATCCCAACAAGTGTGTTTTTCAACTTCTAGCTTCACATCATTCATAAATACAAGCATAGGCCACTTTCCAATAACTTAGCATTATAAAATCATCTATTTTCCTCCATGAACAGTGATAAACAGTGCTGTGTGAATAGTAACTTCATGCTCAAATTTCATACAATAACCAAACAAAACCAATATATACACCAAACTACTCCTTATCATGCAAGGAGTGTTTTGCAACCAATTATTTCCTCTAAATCCCTTTCTTTCTCAATTTCACCATCAAAAACCGTAACTTTTAATCTTGAGAATGAGAGGTTTAATCAAGAAATTAATCCATGGAAAAGGTAGAGAAGGTTGCAGAGATTCATAAAATGTATAGGTTTGGTAGGTTTAGCTTCTTATGTTGTATTTTCTTCAAGCTTTCTTCCTCTTCCTCAAGCTTCCATGGCGTCTTCTTCCTCTCCATGAACTGCCCAAAATTTCATCCAAATGCCAATGAGATAAGAAAAATCTTGTCTTAAGTTAATCTCTTCATAAGGAATGGACGGCCTGATTGCTTCTTGGAAATGAATCTTGATCTAAGGGATTGAAACTTACCAACACACATGACACATAATGCAATCCTATTGGCCCTAATAAAGTTGTAATTAATGAGGATAATAATGAGGGTAACCGGCTTCTAGAAGCTTAGTTATGCTAACCGAACCAATTACCATTCAGTTACTTCTACTGGTTACACTTTTTACTGATAAACATAACTTCATTCCGGTAAATTTTTCTCTTCTTTTCTGGAGATGTTTTATTCCTCTTTTAATCGCCATATTTCCTTTGCTCATATGGAGAAATAATTATCCAAAATGTCCTGAAAAATGTCCAGATTTAACAGGGTCATTTTATCTTGTTGAAGATCCCTAAAAAACGTATTTCCGATGGGCAAATAACTTTTAGGGCATTAAAAGTTTCTATAATTTTCACTAATACTCTATGCATTTTCCTTTAATCGAATTTCCCTCCAGATTGTCTAGAATTAATTTTTGAATAAAATTATATTTTCAGGATTTTCGGGCCTTTTTCCCTCCGTTCTGGTAATTCGCATTCATCGTACGTTGGGCAATAATTTTATAAAATGTTATAAAATTCACTTTATTTTTCTATGCCCTGAACTCAACTGATTAAGGTCTCCTGATACCTCAAATAATTATTTTCGGCCATTAAATCTTTAAAATTCTATAAATAAAAATCTAGGCCGATTTTCAGCAATCTGTCGAATATCTGTTAATCAGTGAGTTTTGCTCTATCTTTTGGTCATCTATGACTTTTTTTTATATTTTGGTCAACCTGTTGACTTTTTGACTTTAGTCAAATGACCAAAATACCCTTACATTTTCTCTTATTACCAAAATTACCCTTACTTAATATAAGCACCCCAAAAACCCTAAATAAAGGTTGACGATCCACTTGAACCCTTAAGCACGGAAGAACAAGGACCCGAAGTGTTGGAAGATGCCACAAGGTTGATCAAGCCTTGATAAGTCGTTAGTTCAATAAAGAACCCTAGAGAGAATCCTCCCTCAAGAAGCAACTTGCACAATGCAAAGTTTATAATAATCTCCAATCTAAATTGTCTCAGAGTGTGCATTACAATGGATTTATAACGGTTACATTCTGAGATTCAAAATAATAAATGCAGCCTAAAATATAGGAAGATAAATTCAAATTACAAAATAGTATCTATCCTAAAATCTAGGTAGAAGAATTTTTAACAGAATATCTTCTAACTAACTTTTGAAATTCAAATTTAAAACTGATACTATCCTATAATCTAGGCAGAAGAATATTCAACAGAATATCTTCTAACTGATTTTGAAATTCAAATTTATAAATGATATCTATCCTAAAATCTAGCTAATTTGAAATTCAAATTACAAATTTTCGCATAAAATAAATAAATAAAAGATATTCAGCATTTAGACCCAAAATGCAGATATTTTGGCCCAGATGAGTCCTCCCATGTATAGCCCATGGTCCAAGCCCTTTTATTTGAAGCCTCCTAGCCCAAAATAGGATCTGCAGGTCCACTTTCAGCCCAAATCAAGTTAATGATGTCCTTGGAATCTTCTTCCTAATTTGTTGATCCAAATGCCATTTATTTTGTTAGAACCTCTTGCACAAACCCATTCAAGCTCCCTTAATCCTCTTGGCCCTTGCTCTTGTGATTGGTCCACTTGGAATTTGCTTAGGCTCATTTGAATTTGATAAGTCAGCTTGCTGGATCGCATCACTACTCTTTCATACTTGCTTTTGATCTTTATGTCTAATGACATTTGGGTCCCTTACTAAGGGGTCACCCATCCTTCCATTACTCCCGGATAAGCACACTTAACTGTGAAGTTCCTAAAAGAAATCAGTCCACTAGGACCAAGGTAACCTCGATACATTCAGTCCATCACCTTTATCTGTTTCTATACTATCTATCTACGGGTTCTAACTCAGCTTTTGACTATCAGTTTGGCCTTTTATGCCTTATGACCATATTGCCCTTGGTCTTTATACTTAATGACATTTATATCCCTGGCTTACATTCTTAGTAATTTTAAAGCCTTGACTAAATCGACCAGGGTCACTTTGGTCCATGACATCTTCTCTTTCTGTTCTTTTATTTCTGGGCCGTATCTTATCTCATAACTATTAGTTTGGACTTTATTTCAATTTATAAAAAGGGTGGATATTACATTTCTCCCCTAAAATAAATTTCATACTCGAAGGGAACCTGAGAGAGACCCCGAATAGGATCATGATGAGAACTTTGAGGGAGGTTAAGAGGAACCTCAAAGGTCTATTCCGACCTAAATCATATGTCCTCATTCTCATTCAATTCAAAACCTCAAAATGTTGATGAGGAGGTAGAGCAACCTTTTTTTCCCGGCCATGGCTGCGACAATAGCTGAATATGGTATGCAATGAGAACAATCGTAGTCAAGAATATGTATGTATACATATATGAAATCATTGCGAACTATGTCAACAACATAACTGATAATGAAATTGCAAAATTCTATGTGAATGTCATGATGAAGTATAGTGTAGCATTTAGAGCTATAAGCACATTCACATTAACAACCATGTGGGTTAATGCAGTAAAGAAAACAACGAAACTTATGCTGAACAAGAACCAATACTTTAGAAGACTGAGAAAATAAATAGTCAACAACTGTATTGCAAATATCTAAAGATGTATTGTACTTTAGATTTATGTGTTTACCCTCTATGTTTAGTTAACATATTTAGAACATGATTTGGTGTATGATTATGACTAAATGCATTGTGAAATGTGACATTTTTAGTTTATGTGAATTGTTGTAAAATCGTCATTGTTATTCACATGATTTGTCACCTTGTAACACTTTTTGATAAGTGGCAGCTTTTTAGAAAATGAGACTTCTAAAAGTTGACGATTCAAGAAGTACTTATATAAAATTCTAGAAAGAAAATAATGTAGTTACTAGTGTTTGTGTGATGGGAGGTAAAAACGTATTCTCCTGATCGCAGATCTGGTAATCAAATTATATCCTTGTCAAGAATAATATAAGTATAATACATTGTATAGTATGATGTGCTACATAAACGCTAAAAACTCAGCTATTTGAGAAAACATTTGTTGATAAAATACCCCATCACCTCAGACTAGAAAATGGCAACAAAAAGCATAATTGCCAAGTTGAAGAAAGGGGATAAGCTGAACGGTGATAACTGGGACATCTAGCACCGGAAAGTGCAATATATATTGGAAGAACATAGGCCCTTAAGCCATTCACCACCATTTTGGTGGAACCTGAAGCTGGGACTTCAGCCCAGCACAAGAGAAACTTGGAGTTATACTAGGTATGGACAAAAAGAGAACAGTATTACAAGAGTTACCCTGCTGAGAATAATGGCAAATGACCTAATGTGTCAGTTTGAAAAATGTCCAATTGTATATGCCATGTGGACAGCTCTCAGAGATGGGTAACTTCGACCACTAAGCTTAGGACGCTGACAATCAAGTTTGACAAGTATAAGCTTCTGGGTATTACGTCCATAAAGAAGCACATTCGAAACATGTTAAACATGATCAGGGAGCTTTAGCAAGTTGGACTTACAATGACTAATGAGCAACAAGCGCAGGCTGTGATCAGATCACTTTCCCTAGTTAGGAACATATGAAAGTCAACTTAACCCATAACAATAACATCATCACTTTTAATGATGTTGTGAAGCACCTTGAGTTTGAGGATGAACTCCTGGAGTCATATAAGACTTCTAGGCATGCCTATTACACCAAGGATATAAGCATTTCCAATGCCAAGCCCAATTTTAAGAAGGGCAAGAAATTTCGTGGAAAAGGCATGAAGAATGTCCCTAAATTCAAAAGGGGGCGAAAGTAAATGTTGACCTGAATGAGGTCAAATACTATGCCTGCCAGAAGTTGGGTCACTTTGCAAGGGACTGCCTAGACAAAATGGCCGTGGAATGACTCAAACTCAACAGACCATGTAACGAAGGATCGAGGATCCCTTGTGGGTTACTGTCATCTGCCAAATCAAAGCATGTGGCTTTATGTTGTAATAACGGAAAGATTGAGGTCAAAAGGCATATTTGCCTACAGACTAGTTCTGCGTCTTGCAGATACCTTAATCTTACATGATGTGTGCCACACATCGGATATACGACGGAATTTAGTTTATGTGCCATATCTTTTGAATTATGGGTTTGATGTGAACTTTCATGACAAAAGGTGCTGACATTCTCAGCGACGATACCTTTTATGGTTTAGCTTTCTTTTTCAGGAAAGTTATATGTTATGGATGTTGTTGGTGATTCCAACTTGCATGACTATTTCGTTAGTTCTTCCAATATAACAGTTGGCATAAATATCTGGCATGCTAGACTATAGCACATAAGTTAGAATCGAATGATCAAACTAGCAAAAGATGGTTTGCTAGGTAAACTCCAAACATGGAGCTGGCAAGGCAAATAGAAAACCTTTCGATATGGGAACTAGAGCTGAAAGTCCATTAGACTTAGTCTATTATGATATATGTGGTCCCATGAGTGTGAGGGCAAGGCATGGAGCTTGGTACTTCATTACCTTTACTGATGACTTTTCACGATATGGTCATGACTATTTGATCTCACATAAGTCTGAAGCACTGGAGAGTTTTAGACAAGAGATAGAGAATCAAATAGGATGTAAATTAAAGTATTACGTATTGATCGAGGTCATATATACTTATCTGATCAGTTCAAAAGGCTCTGTGAAGAAAAGAGGATAATTAGGTAACTAACTATCCCTGGCACTCAGCAACAAAATGGAGTGTTTGAAAGAAGAAATAGAACTCTTCTAAACATGGTTAGGTCAATGATGGCCCAAGCAAACCTGCTAATTTTGTATTGGGTGATGCTTTATTAACAGCGGCCTTTATACTTAATTATGTACCCTCAAAAGCAGTCAGTTCCACACCCTATGAATTGTGGATGAAACTCAAGCCCGATTTAAATATCTTAAGACCCTGGGGGTCGGATGCATACGTTCACGACGATTCCCATAGGCATGGGAAGTTGGGTCCAAGAGGAAAGAAATGTATCTTTATAAGGTACTCAAAGGAATCCAAATGATACGTTTTCATTGGGGAAAATGAAGATGGAACGGTAACTGAAATTGAATCAAGGGATACTGCATTTTTGGAAAGTGAATTTCCTAGCAGAGGAGAAATAGATCGACCAGTATCTCTTTATGAGAGAGAAGAACAAGGTAGTACAGATCGATCTAATGATCCCCAGTCATCTTAATATATTGATCTGAGTGGGAGATCAGAAGGCTCAGTAAGGTCTTTACCGAGACCGAGACAGAAGAAACAAAAGAGACAAGGGTTTCTGGAAGAAGGAGTAACAGGGGAAACGTACCCAGGAAGCGCTTCCCAATAGAGGGGGAAGCACTCATGGTCACCTCGGATAAAGATGATGAGCCACGTTCTGTAAATGAACCTTGACATGCCCTGCCAAGAACGAATGGAGTAAGGCAATGGAAGATGAGATTGATTCAATGAGAAAGAATCAAGTCTGGGAACTCGTTGATCTACCAAAAGGTCGAAAGGACATTGGGAACAAGTGGGTTCTCAAGATAAAAAGAAAAGCGGATGGATCAATTGACAAATACAAGGCACGTCTAGTAGCAAAGGGGTACACACAATAGGAAGGTATCGATTACGACGACACCTTCTCACCTGTTGTACGCTTTAATTCAATAAGGCTAATTTTGGCAATAGTAAATAGTTCAAATCTGGAGTTACATCAAATGGATGTGAAAATTGCATTTCTAAACGGAGACCTGGATGAAGAAATCTATATGGAACAACCGATAGGTTTCATAAGGAAAGGTTCAGAGAGCAAAGTTTGTAAGCTCCGAAGGTCCATTTATGGATTGAAACAATCATCCAGACAATGGTATTTGAGGTTTCACAAGGCGATAACCTCAAGCGGTTTGATGATAACTTTGTGATGTTGTCATTATATGTAGATAACATACTGCTGGCAGGAAATAGCCAAACTTCGATCTTAACCGTTAAAGAATGGTTGTCATCGAACTTTGAGATGAAAAACATGGGAGAAGCAGAGTACATACTTGGAGTTAAAATCCAAGGGGATTGTTCAAAAAGAGTTCTATCTTTTTCACTGGAGAATTAGATTAAGAAAATTTGCGAGCGTTTCAACATGAGTGACTGCAATCCCTTAGACACCCCAGTAGCTACTGGAGTTAGCTTGAATCTTGAAATGTGTCCCAAGACTAAATCAGCCAAGAAAAGAATGGAAAAAGTTCCTTACGCTAGTGCCATTGGAAGTCTAATGTATGCAATGATGTGTACGAGGCCAAATATTTGCTTCGCAGTTGGACTTGTGAGCAGGTTCCAATCAAATCCTGAAGAATAGCATTGGAAAGCTGTAAAAAGGATACTGTGATATTTAAAGGGCACATCAGATTATGTACTGACTTATCAAAGAAGCAAATTGCGGCTTCTTGAATTCTCTGACGCTGATGTTGGAGGAGACGAAGTTGAACGAATGTCAACTTCAGGTTTCACTTTCTTGCTGAATAATGGCGTCATAAGTTAGAGTAGCAAGAAACAGACATGCATTGTAACACCCCCATTTTTTTAACCAAATGCTCAAATAAATTTTTGCCGTGTACAATAAAAGAGGAATTTCAATATCAATTCGTTCATCATATCATGAATCCCGCCAAAATAAACTGTTCAAATAACAATCCAAATCCTCCCAAAATATCAGAGTAAATCAAAATAAAACGCGGAAGTTTTAGAGACATGGTAATTCAAAATAATAGCATGTGCTTAAGGGCACAAAGAGCCAGCAAGGCTCATTCCATAGGTGCCTTCCCTTGCCGCCTCCTAGAACAATCACCTGAAAATGTTAATATAACGGGGTAAGATTCCACACCCTAGTAACTCTGAAAGTTTCTACCACACACAAGCAAACGGCATACAATTAAAGAGGAAGAACTGATTTACGAAAAGCATTTGTATATATATAAAGTAAACATAATATAAACAATTTCATAATTTCTTTCATAACTATGCAACTCACAATCATAATCACAAATAATGCATAATAATGTAATATGCAATCACCTTTATATCACCGTCCATCCTTATTCCGCTGACTGGAGCCATAGGCTAACGTATAGTCAAATAGAAACTTATCCATGTAACTGGATTGTCTCAAGCTCACCAGTTCCTTAAGATACACCCGGCCAAAAGTGTAGAGCTTAAGCCTAGACTACGGCTCCCCTAATTAAAAGAAAACCAAGGAGGTGTCACATGTCCCACAATTCCAATGTAATCCTGGCCAAAGGAAAGACACAGGAAGAGGAGCCCTAACAATTGCCATCCACTGTGCACCGAGTGATGGCTTTTCACGTGATAAAAACTTTATCATACATCAATCTCCTCCATACTCCAACCCATTCACAATACAACCGCCATGGCAGTTATAACAATTTTTATGCTAAAATATATTGAAAACTTTAAATAGTTGCATTTATATAATTCAGTCAAAAAATGCATAAAACAGAATTCAATCACAATTTAATCATAAGCGGTTCACAAGTACATGGAAGAATATTCAGAGTTACCTGCACTCTCTAGCTTACAGGCAAGCACACAAAAGTCACTCTAAAGTTCTCAATGAGAGTCTACAAAATCATACACGGTAATTTCTATCAATAGACTAATCAATCTATTCTAAAAGTCGTTTCAAAAATAATCTAAATACTTACTATTTACACCCAATATTAGTCAAAGATATTCATTGCCCCATTTATTCATATGAGACCAATATATATACATATTTTGTATGATATAACCTTTTTTATAATTTTACCTGTTGCTTGAGAGAAATAAAAATAATAATAACAATAAAAGTTGTAATTATAATAGTTATAATATTATTATAAGTTTTCAATTTAAATAATCTACGTGTAATATATTATTATATATATAAAGAGAACACACGTATAAATAAATATATATATGTGTATATGTACCTTTTTTTATTATTACATATATTTGTTTATACATATTATATATAGTATATATATATATATAATACATTATCATTTGCATACATACACTTCCTGCCACAATCATTGCTTTATCTTTATTGCTATTCTTTTATTTATCAAACCAAAGAAAACTCTACACTTTTTTACACACACATAGATACACACCTACACAATACTAACTTCCTTACCCCTGTAGAATTGTACACTCCCAAACAATATATATACACATTTACCAATCAACGTGTTGCTTGATGGTGAGTAATTTAATCCTTGTCAAATCTTAGCTTCAATCATTTCATGGTTCCTGTCATTGAAGAGAACTGAAATGCTTGGAAAAAAAAGTCACTCACACACGCATAATCCACAACCACACGCTGACAACTTACAACTCCACACCCACATATATATTTTTCAGTCAAATTTTTTTTTTGACAAGACATGTTACAGCTAAGGGGTTTGACTTGAATATCAAGAGAAAGTGGTACCTACGTTGTACTCACCTATTACTAACAATTACATATATATATATATTTAAATAACGGAATAAGTACAAGAAACAACTAATATTTACGGGCACACACAAAGCACGTCTATGCACTCATATATATATATGCTTTTTTTTGTTTTCAATAGCCATGCCTTACTGACGCAACTAGAAACCACATACACATACATATATATACACTCTCACACCTGTACATACAACACTCATATACATGTGCTACCTCCTGCTGGAACTTCATTCTCTTTGTTTTCTTTTTCATACAGGACGACAAGAAGCAGACGACATTGAGAGCTTCAGACCAGACTTTTTTTTATACACATACATAAGTGAAAGGTTTCCGTTGTGTGTGTGTGTTTTATGTTTGCATCCGAGGAAGGAAAGAAAAAATGAGGGGAAAATAGAACACCTGTGCAGAGATTAGGGGCGGCACTGTAAATGGACACTATAGCGGCGTCACTGTTGCTCGTTACTGTAGCACAGCTGGGGGTATTTTTTTAAGGTTTAGGGTGAGGGTTAGTTGGCTTATATAGAGGTAGGGTTAGGGTTTTTTTATAAAATAAAATAAAATAATATTATATATTTTTTTAAAAAACAAAAATAATATTTTTAATAGAGTTGTATACTCAATTTTTTTACTTATTTTAATAATTAAATAAATTTACACATATATAAATGATTATCATTATTTATTATATTTTTTCTTTTATAAATAAATCAGAATTTTATTCTTCTTTTAAATTTTGATTTGCTTTATCCTCTAACTAATTTAAGATCTAACAACAACTAATTATAATTTCCAAAAATAAGGATGTTACATGCATAGCCCTAAATTTTATGAAAGTTGAGTTTGTGGCGTGCACTGCAGCAGTGCAGGAGGCTATATGGTTGAAGAGAATCATTGAACACCTTGGATTTGGGAATGAGAGTACAAATCCTGTGTTGATATACTGCGACAACAATGCAGCCATATCCTACACGAAAGACCCAAAATATCATAGCAAGACAAAGCATATTGATATTAAGTATAATTTTGTGAGAGATTATGTAGCACAGAAAGTGATTAATGTGCAACACATATCGACCAAGAGTATGGTCGTAGATCCCCTAACGAAACCAATAGCTAGAGAAATGTTTGAGAAACATGTAAGGGCTAATGGTATGTGCAAAATGTAATGTTACAGACACTATGTATTGAATTTATAATTGAAGTATGCAATTATTCATCATTGATTTATGTGTCTATGCACAAGTATACAAGGTCTAGTATGTCGTACAGGCAGGTGAGGTAGGCTCTCTCATACGAGCTACCGCCTTTGATACTCAGGAGGAGTATGCAAAGATGAGACACTTGTATTCACCAGTAAAGCAGTAGGAATGCTGATATGGTAGAGAAGAAATACAAATTGTGTCGCCTCGGCAACTGTGTAGCGTGTCGGGATGAGATCCAATGTATATAACTATAAAACATGGATCGAATCATGGGAACCCACTCCCATGATACCTGTTACCAGACAACAAGTTCTTGAATACTGACGTCATATGAGAATGAGACATAGAAGAATTTGGGTTTAGATGTTGAGAACATCTAGACTAAAAGTCTGTACGGTGTTGATAGTAAGTATTAAAACGACGTACGCTCTTATAGTATAAGAGAAACACCGTAGCATGTGATTCATACCACATGTGTTATAGAATCGCAAAAGGGAAGCAAGTGAATGGATCCCTGCTTCGTTGCTGTGTGATTCCCAAGAAATTAATATTTCTACTTATGTCAAAACTTTGACATTATCATGGAGGTATACTTCAATGACTGCTACCTTAACGTACATCCTACTATCATGATAGATGCGATACAAGGTACTGTGTTAGGAAAGCGGTTGACGTATATCAAAATGATATATGGGCGAAAGGAAGATTACCAATAAATACACAACTATGCTGGTATCTGTGACATGTTCCTTATGATATCAACTTGGAGATTCCATAAGTGTGGATATCATGCATACGAGAAAGACGATCTAAGTCTTATGTTGACTTGAGAGGGATTAGATTCGTCAAAGTGAAAGTGTATTTTGGTTAAATCTGGGACATATGAGGCATAATAACCAGATTCAAGCTACATGAAGAAAGATTGTCTTGTGCTGGTCCTATAAAAAGGATTTCTAGTACAAACATCTAAAAGACGTCATGCCCATGCGGTCACGGCAAGGCACCCAGTATGAAAGGAAGAAGAGAGAAGGATAAGGCCCATGTCTCGTAATCCATCAAGTGTGAGTGCGAGATGTTGGAATATGGGCCACCCTTGATAGATTAGGCCCAAGTCCATGGGTTAGGTCAAATGTGTAAATATGAACCCTAGTGGGAAGCCATAAGAGGGGGTGTGGTTCCCCAAAGGCGGCAGACATAACGCATGGAGAAAACAAGTTTTCTCTCTTCCCTTTTCTCTTTCAGAGAACCCTCTCATCTCCTCTCCTCTTGCCTTCGGTGCTTTTGCTATGTCTTGTGTTTGGATCCACCATTGTGATCCGAATTCCGCATGGGTATCTGCAGATTCGTAATTCGGTATCTCCAGGTACGCCCGAAATCCTTCACCGTCTAAAGATGGTATAAACAAATGAAGTTTATTAGATTGATTATTCATTGACAGCAAGCTCTTTGGTTTCCCTCCCTAACAAATAAGGGAGGAATAAAATCGAGTAATTAAATACAAAATTTCTCAACTGTTGACAATTATACATGGTGAGTTATGACAATTCAATTTAATTAATGAAAGGAATAAAATCGAGTAATTAAAACCCATGAAGGTGTATGGTTAATTTTACAATTCCCTATTTTCTGTCTTTTATTGGCTCAATTTTACATCAAGATGTATGGTTAATCAAATGTTTCAACTTAACACCGTTATTAGAATTGTTACTACATGTTTTTTAGTAATATAATATAAAGATACTCAAATATATTCACACACACACAAAACGGAATTACGTATATCTTAATTAATATAAAATCATAAAACTGAAACATAATATTTAGATGCTAGATTCGGAGATTTTTTTTTGCCAAAAAAAAAAAGATCTGGAGAATTATTGAGTAAATATTACAAAATTAATAATAATGATTAAACAGTGCAACCTTTATTTTGCCCCTTTCCTAATGAAGAGCATGCCAATATAAATAATTTAAAACGAACATATCTAAATCAAACATATCAAACTGAAATGTGAAAGTTTACAAACAAGACAAAAAAGAATCAAATATTTGACAAAAATAGAATAAAATAAGTATTGACTTGAATAATTTATCATATCATGGTATCAACATCCTTTCTATTTAAAAAATAGGAAAAGGTCATTTACTCATGAATATATATATATTAATATCCAAGAATTTTTTTAAAAAATACGAATATATCATCACGTGAAACTTATAAAATGCTTTGAAATTGGAAGATTAACTCAATAAATATAAGGATTAGATCATTTTTACCAAGGAAATTTTTGTATTACTGGACACCTAAAAGTTTTTGTTGGACCAATATTGCCCTGAAAATTTTAAATAAATTCAATGTTGCCCTGAAAGTATAAAAACGTCGTAATTTTTCCCCACTGTTAGTTTTCACCTTTAGCTTACTCAATCAAACTGATGTGGCTCTGTCATGTAGAATATAATATCACATCATCCAATCAAGTTGAGATGGTGCTCTTGAAATGTTATCAATATGTCTTTTAGAGTTTTTTTGCAGCTCTTTTATGTAAGATAAGTCCATAGATATGTTCATCCTATTTACTACAACTCTAAATCCTCACAGTATAATCCTCACTGAACAACAATTTCCATAGGTCTTGTGGATTCCTCTTATCAATGTTTTTCTGTAGCGCTACCTTGATTGGATGATAAGATGGCATTCTATCCCACATGATAGAGACTGTAATACCAATTTCAGTGACTGTAATATCCCTTACTGATCAGTGAATTTCCGCAACAGAAACATAGGTCATTTTAACCTAATCAATAGAAGGAGGATAATTAGGGAAGCCACAACTTTTGATGTGAATTATGACCCATTTACTGCTGCTTGCCCTAATTCTAATGTTAGTTTTAAGATTAAAGGATTGTTAATTAATTCTCTTCCTGAATTCATAGCTTGCCAGGAGATGATCCCTACATCCACCTGCAATCATTGTCAATGATTTGCCAAAGAATGAAACTAGTGGGAGCCTCACTTGATCAAGTACTATGGAAGGTATTCCATTTGTCATTGGAATGGAAGGCAAGGGTTCATGAGTCTTTTGGGGCATGTAGCTAACGCCTACCAGAGTTAGGGGAATTTGAGAAAAGCTTTCCTAGAAAAGTACTTCCCAGCCTCCAGAACATCATCTATGAGGAAAGAAATTTATTCCGCACGCCAGGAGTTTGATGAGTCATTGTATGACTAGTGGAATATATATTTCAAGATCTTTGATGAGCCCTGTCGTAGGGGTAGTCAAATAAAAACTAAGCTAAATGCAGTACAATGGCACTAACCTAGATCAATCTCTACGTGGAGTCTATATTTGATTCCTAAGTAATTTAATGTAAATAACCAATTTACCAAGAATTACTAAATTGATTTTTCTAACTAGTTAAACTAAATGAATGCAATTAAATTCGATAAAATGGATATAACCTTCCTTGTCCAATTTAATATTAAATTCTTGTTTTAACTAAGCACAATGACTAGTAAGAACCCTTACTAATCAATATTCCTAACCTTTTAATTTAATCTAAACCTAGACTCAATTAATCAATTATAAATATCGTAATAATTAGCTCATGTTAGATTTATTAAAGATCCTTTTTACCTTCGATTAATTCTTAGAAACCTAGCAAATCAATTGAATTCAAGAGAATAAAAGAAATCAATTGAATAACAAAAGTAGTGTTATAGTCAATCACAATCTAAAGTACCAATCTAACGCAAGTATCACAATCTGAATTACATCAACCCATCATAATCATCTTCCATATATATAAATCATAAACTCTTGCCACCTAGAATTACATCTACATATATAGAGATTAGAAAGTGAAATTAAAATCAAAGAACTCCCTTAAATTGCTCAAGAACTCAGGTTAGCTTCATCACCGTTGAATGGATGCACTTAGCCGCTCATGGTTGGAATACTGAGTGAGTAGCGGCGCTGGATGGAGGAATAAATGTGCGTGGCCGCGGCTTAATCCCCCCAATGAATGATGTTAAAATAGGATTTGACCAAGAGGGGTGAATCGGTCAGATCAAATAAAAATTTAACACTTTAAATTCACAAAATTAAAAACAAAGTCACCGAGAGTGAAGAGAAAAGATGAACACAGAGATTTATCCTGGTTCGGTCTCCTTGACCTACGTCCAGTCCTCAGAGCACCCCTGAGATTTCCAAATCCACTATCAACAAAGAAATGAGGCTTCACAAGCCTGTACAGTTTGGGAATCCACTGCCCCTTTCTCTTTTCACTAAAACAGAGTGACACTCTATTTTCTAACTCTCTTTCAGCCTAATAGACTCAAGGTCTTGTCCTTGAGTTTCTCACAGATTTACAAAGTGTTTTTGCCAAAGGATTCTCTCTCAAAAGAGTAGATGGCTAGTAATGAAGCTCAGAAAGAAATATTGAAGAAACACAGAGAGTGAATTAAATAGCGTTAAATGCTCAGAATGTTTGTTCTTGTCTCTCTGTATTGAATGCTGCTCCTTTTATAGTTGAGAGTTTCTTTAATGTCCGTTAGACTCCATTTAATACCCGTTACTCTCATCATCAACCATTTGGTTTCTTCGTTAATGGTATTTAATACTACTGTGTCAGGCAACGGCGAATGTTGCAAAAGAACATTAAAGTCACCGAGCCTCAGACTATACCTGTGCTCCTTTCTCCATTTAATGTCTCAAGCTTCTACATTTATGAGAGCAGTTAGTATTCAAAATGTTGTTACACAAATAAGGAAAGTAGGTGAGTTGCATAGATTGAGTGTGTCAGACATAAAGTTGTCAGAACATCAATGCTCGAGCATAACTTTATCAATGCTCGAGTATTGTTTGAAAAATTTGAAAAAAAAAACTTAATCACACTATTCGAGTATTGTATGAAAGTGTTTGAAAAAGAATCAAATACTCGAGTAAGAAATCATAATGCTTGAGTACTAATAATGCTTCCTAAATTGCTCAAGCATTCTGTGCAAGTGTTGAAAAATATGGGTTTTGAAAACTTGCAATACTCGAGTGCTAGATCATAGTGCTCGAGCATTAGGAATGCTGGTAGTGAATGCTGGAGCATTTTTAGAGAGTATTGATAAACAATAAAATAATTTGCCCGAGGCTCGAGCATTGGATGCTAGTGCTCGAGCACTCCCAATGCTTTCACTTAATGCCTGCAGTGTTTTCTTCCAGCATGCTGCGAAAGGCCTCAATACTTGAGCACTGAAAAAATGTGCTCGAGATTGGCTCTCAATACTCCTGCTTGTAGTATTGTCTGAAAGTATTGTCAGAAACTCTCAATGCTCGAGTATTGGTTTCTAGTGCTCGAGCATTTGCTATACTTTCAGCCAATGCTTGAAGTGCTATCTAAGAGTATTTTCAAAATCCTCAATGCTCGAGCACTGGGTTTTCAGTGCTCGAGCATTGATTGTGCTTTCAACCAACACTTGGAGCATTCCATTGTAGCACTGTATGAGTGCCTTGACATAGCCCGATGCTGGAGCACTGTGAAACTAGGGCTCGAGCATTGGCAATGCTTCATGCCAATGCTTTAAGTGCTCGTTGGCAACACTGTTCATAACTTCTTTTTTAGAGCTCGATGCTCAAGCATTGGTTACCAGTGCTCAAGTATTGATAATGCTTTATGTCAATACTTGGAGTATTCACTAAAAGTGCCGCACAAAACTCAGTTTTAAAACTAATGCTGTGGATCAATGCTCGAGCACACTTATGAAGCACTGAATTAAAACTTTGAAACTCAAGATTCAAAATCATTTTTCAATCTCTTAACATATAACTCATTTCATTTTGTTATCATCAAAACAATATATCAACAAATGAGGGTTGGATGTATGTATATATAGAGGCATTGGATCAGGAGGCATTTTTTCACAATGAATAAATGGATCCCAAATTGAACAAGTGGCGGCTTCTCTTTTGTGGAATTATTATGCTCCCTGGTGGCATCGTGCTTGGATATTGGAGGATTTGTGAATGAATTAACTCATCAAATGGGTGGCGGCTGAATCCTTCTAAGATAATGGCATAACAAACCTAACAAATCATAGTAATGACAATAATAAAATAATATAAAAACACCTAACAAATAATAATAATAGTAATGGTAATAGTAAATAGTGTAACAAAATTCCTAAACTTTTAAATTATTATTATCACCTAAGATTTAGTAAAATCCCTAAGATAATTTGATAGATTTGCGAATTTAAACTCATAATCTTAGATTTTCTAATTTGAACTCAGAATTTTCAAAATTATATTGATAAATATATTTAATTTGAATTTATCTTTTAATCCCAATTTCTTCCAAGAATACCCTTAAGTGGCTTTAATTTCATAAAAAAATCATTAATTATAATTAATGAAATTAAACTCAATAAAAGCCTAATAATAGTACAAAATCCCTAAAATACTACAAAATCACTTAATAAAATATGATTATTTCAATGTTCTTTCCTGATGCTCTCACCATCAAATCCTTGATGAGCAACTTGTTCAACATTTTGATAATGCTTTTGAAATGTGCTCGAGCATTTAGTGAAAGTATTAAAAGAATAACATTCTAAAAACTCAATACTTGAGTATTAGATCAAAGTGCTCGAGCATTGTGAGTGCTGGCACAGCTTGCTGGAGCAATTTTAGAAAGTATAAGTGAAAAGAAAAATTTTGGGCTCAATGCTTAAGCATTGGATGCCAATGCTCGAACATTGGTAGTGCTTCCAGTAATTACTGGCAGTATTTTACTCATAACATAGTGTAAAAATCTTGATTTCTAGTGCCCGATGCTCGAGCATTAAGTGCCAGTGCTCAAGCATTAACTTGGAACGGTCATAACTCTCTCAATTCAACTCCAAACTTTACAAATAATATAACAATGGAAAGCCTTAAAAGTCTATTAGTCCCAAATCTATTATATAAAGAAAGTTATGATAGATACAATAAGAAAAGGTCAGAAATAAAGTGTTCAATTTTGACCATAAAGTTTAAAAATTTATATCTCCTTCAAATGAAATTATTTGATGATTTTCTTGGTGTTTATGGAACTCATTTTGAGTCTAATTTCATATGAAATTTGTTTCACATCAACATACTTTTGTTTTGGGAGATATGATCAAAATACCAAACATATGTTGAGCTGACAGTTGACAGAGGAGGCTGATGCTCGAGCTTTATGATCCAGTGCTTGAGCATCGAGTCCAAAGAGGTCAATGCTCAAGCATTATAGCTCAATGCTATTAGTATAGGATTTGACCAAGAGGGGGTGAATTGGTCGCTTTTGAAAATAAATCGTAAATCACAGAAATTAAAAATGAAGTCACCGAGAATGCATAAGGAGAATGAACACGGTGATTTATCGTGGTTCGGTCTTCTCTGACCTACATCCAGTCCTCTAAGATTTGTGATCCACTAATAACAATCAAACTGGCTCCACGAGCCTTTACAATCAAGGAGTGACACTCCCCCTCACTATTTGCAAGAAAACAGAGACCTTCACTCTCTGTTTTTCGACAAACTCACAGCCCAACAATCTCAAGGTCCCACAGAATACAAGAATGAATCGCAAGATTAAACTCCCAGAAGAGTAGATGTGCTAATCACTAAAGCTCACAAGATATTTTGAGATTTACATAAGACAGTAAGTGTATGAACAATAGCGTAGTTGGTTGTCGTCTTCCGTCTTCAATACTTCTCTATTTATAGTTGAAGTTATTAAATGTGTCCGTTAGAGAGAGCTGACTAACCGTTACTCAGATTGAATAGCCATTGTCTCTGGTTAGTGTGCATTAAATACTATAATAAATGTATTTCTTCGATGATGGCGGAGTCTGAGAAGGTTTTAATTTCATCTCATTTGTCGGAGATCTTCAGCTGTCACGCTTATGCCTGTTTCATAGGTTAGTAATCGTGCATTTATGGTGGTAGGTAAGTTTTTAAAACTTTGACATTAATAAGGAAAGATTTGGTAAAAAGTGAAGCTCACTGTCAGACGCTGTTATCAGATAAAGGTAGGACTTGAATTCAAGAATTCTCATAACTCGAGTTCTGTTTCATGAGATCTGAGCAATTTGAAATGTGATGTAATGAAACTTCAAGTTTTCATAATACCAGACTCAAGTTTAGAAAACTTTAAGATGGAAACTCGAGTTTATATTGGAAGTTTCAGAATGTAGTTTTAGAACTTTTATTTGGAAACTCGAGTTCAAAATGGAAGTTATGAAATCACATTGTGAAACTTGAGTTTTGAGTAAGTATGACTCGAGTTTTATAATAAGAATTGATCAATCAATTGAGAAAAGCATCAAACTTGAGTTGTTAAAACTCTAATGCCAAAATTTCCAGTTTTTGATTCAAGTTTTGTAAAATAGTTTTAGAACTCGAGTTGTGAACTTCTGGGACTCGAGTTCTTCTATAGCAAAGTCATTCTCAGTGACTTAAAGACACAAAACTCGAGTTGTATGGCCCTGGAACTCGAGTTTTGACAACTTGAAGCTGGAAACTCTAGTTTGCCTTGAAAGTTTTGAGG
>JANTPZ010146485.1:0-36554 GCA_025593235.1 Vachellia pachyceras
AAAAATTGGAAGTTACCTTTGTCGTTGCTAATCAAACTCTCTTGCAGATTGCATTCTTGGTTCTCATCTCTCGCTTAGCCGCTCTATGCTCTGCGCCTACCCAATCCGCACCACCGACTTTTAGGGTGAGTCTCACTCTTTTACTTATTTTTTTATTATATTAGAAAAAAGTATGTGTTTATTGTTAATGATATTTTGAGTTGTAATTTAGCCTATATGGCTATGTCTAAATTGTTGATCATATTTTGAGTTGTAATGATATTTATTGTTTTGAATTAGACTTGCCATTATAGATAATTTAGTGGATTCAAGTCTTAAAAGTTAGTTGATGCATAATAAAAAGTCCAATAGTTATTTACATAAATGCCAAACAGTTGAGTGAGGGCATTTGCCCACCTTCAACTCTAACTAGCTCCACCCCTAGTCCAAACAGGTCCCACACATTAAGAACACATATGCAGTTTTTTAAGGGTTCAAGAGACTTCTTGAACCCTCATTTTTGTGTAGCACATGGGACAGGAGAGAAGAGGAAGATGAACAAGATAGAAGAAGAGAAAGAGAGCAAAATCAAGCAAAAACTCAGGGTAACTTGTGATTGTGCTATGCAATCTTCCATAGTTTATGATTCCAAGCCTTCCTCTTACATTTTAATGGTTTATTTCTGGTTTAGGGTGGAGTATTTGCTGCTGTAAAGTTTAGTTTTTGAGAGAGAAAACGAGAAATAGTGAGATTTAAAAATAAACTCTATAGATAATTTGAAACATATTGGTTGTTTGTTTGAGTTGATTTGAGCTTATATGGAATCTTTGACATGAAGTTACCATTCATGAGATGTTGGATTACATTGTTCATTCAGAGGGAGGAATGGTTTGGTGATGTTTAATGATGGTAAAATTAGCTAGTAATGTGATCATGTATGTATATAAAGCTAAAAGTTGAAAAAAAATCACATTATTGGAATTTTTTGTGCATATTTCATCCTGCTGCAGAACCATGGAAATGAGTAATTTTTTTATGATTTTTTTTTGCTTTCAATGGATTTAGAAGGCAAAATTGTGTAGGGCATAAGTGAGAAAACAATTTTGGAAGCATTGGAATCATTTTTGGCAAAGTTTGAAAGTTTTGACCCTAAGTTGTCAAGAAAGGGGTTTATGAATTTTTAAGTTTTATAATGCATTGGTAATTGCTTGTTATTGATGCCAAATTCATTGTGGTACGTGTAGGAGTTGTAAATTGCAAAGAGGAGTTATCAAGTGCGAGAGAAAACCATTCAAGTCAATTTGGAAAGTCAAGTAATTAACAAATTCTCCAACTTTTACATTTACATTGCATTTGATTGTTATATGTGTTGTTTGGCCATGATTGATGTGGGTTATAGTCCAATGACATGTAAACCCTTACTTATACAAAACTTGATGTGTCTTGGTCTTGTGCAATGAATGCTAATATGATGAACTAAGGTTTTGTTAATATTTTAATGGCATGTGAATGTTACCTATTGATAATCATGCATGTGGATGTGGTAGTTAGAGATATTTGCTATTGAGATTTCATGAATCTCATTCTCCCAAAAACCTAACCTCTTAGGACAAAGTTCAAGAAGTAAAGGAAAGGAGATTGAAGACTAAGGTGGGTGGCTTCCATTTTTTTAAGGAAATGGTGCTCATGTATGATTATTGTTTTATGGTAAATTTTGGATAAATGTATACTAAACTCTTATAATGCCAAAAATGTGATATGTGCTATGTAAATGCGTTAAGCATGCTAGTTCATTATGTCATGATGATAATTTACGAATAAGAGATAATCTTTTGTGATTAAAGTTCTCCTAATATATTTGAAATTTTGTTTCCTATCATGAAGGGACTTCCACCACAGCAAACTATTTTGGACAAGAGAGAATATCTCTCAGGTCACATTCGCCGTGGCCAACTCTTAGTTTCACTGCGGCAATCTTTTGTCAAACAATGAGTGTTGCTTTTGGGTTTCATTCACCGTGACCAACACTTTGTTTCACTGCGGCGAACTAACATCCTTTCTTAATGATTTTTCTTCTCAAGTCCCTTTCGCCACAGCCAACTTGATATTCCAACATATTTTTTCCCGGTCTCAAGATGGTTTCGCCATGACAAACTCCTTCTGTCAATGATAGTGGGTCCATTTGGATTAGCAGTAAAAAAGTAATTTTTGGTAGAAGTTATTTTGGAAAAGGAATTCTGAGTGGAAGTTAAAAGTGTAACGTAATTTTTGTTTGGATTAGCGGTGGAAAAGTGACTTTTTTTAAAAGGAGAAACCATTTGGATAAAAGTTGGAGAAGTGATTTTTTGTGACAAATTATGTAAAAGGACATGAACTCATTAAATTGCACACATTCATGAGAAGTGTTTTGGGATCAAGAATATGTTGTTATATATGTTGAAAGTTTGAAAAATCATGTTGTTGTGCTTATTGAGGAATCTCGGCCAGATCTGGAAAATGGGAAAGGAGTATGATTTTGATGATTTCGATGCTTCCAATAGCTTTAGAATGAGAAATTGTGTAGGGTAGAAGTGAGAAAATGATTTGGGAAGCATTAGAAATCATCAAGACAATTTTGATGTTTTAGGGTTTATGAAAATTCAAGAGGAAGCTTAACAATTTTACAGTGATTCTTGTCTTGATAATGGCTTGTGATTAATGGTCATTATATTGTATATTGTGTTGACAAGTTCTTGGTGCAAGAAACTAATTCCCTAGTTGATCAAGAGAGGTTGCAAAGTCAAAAGAAATTAAGGAATTAAGAATCAAAACTTTCTAACCTTAATCAAAATTGTTGTGAAAATGTTTTAAATCTATGCATGAAATCTCATTCTTTCCAACTACCATTTTAAGTGGAAGCTCAAACAAGGGTAAGGACAAAGTGAATGGTGCATGAAGCAAGCTTTATGTTGCTCTTTTGTTGATGTTTTAGTTATGTAAAGTAGTTGCAACTTTTATTTAAGTTATCTTGTAGTTATGTAAGTTAAACCCTACATGAATAGTAGTCAAGTAGAAGTGGAAGCGTGCTTTAGATATAAGTGAATGCATTTTAAATCATGAGCAAATGAGGTAAATAAGTAAGTAAGCCTAAAGGAAAGAATTTGAAATAGTTTCATGAAAAGTGGTTAGAAAGCTTACCAAATCATGAACTTTGAGCTAGCATGAAAAGTAGCAAATGATGTTCAAATGAGCTGAACTTTTCCAAAAAAATAGTTCACATAACAAGCTTTAAAATTAGCTAAAGTTCACTGGATTTGGACTTTATACAAAAAGTTATGTTCTTCCAAAGTTTGAAGAAAAACCTAGAAAAATGAAAAATGACCATATGAACAAAGTTTTTTCACGTAATAAACTGTATTAATTGGACAAGTTTCTGATCCAATGAGTCTTTTTCAACCACTTAATTTTGATTTTTCTAGAATAAGTTACGAATTTTCAAAGTTGGGCCAAAATTCTGGAAAATGACCAAATGAATAGTACCTTAAACTTGAAATCTTTATTTTCAATTCTTTGGTCATTCTAAGTTATCCAAGGCCTAAAAGTGGGTCAATATCAACATAAAAAGAAGCTAAAAGGGGTTAGTTAAGGTATAAGACAATGGCCAATCCAAATTGTTGTAGAGCATTTAATGTGGGACTTAGGAATGTACAAGAGTTGTTACTAACTTTGGAATGGAATAAATTGCGGTTTGTAATGAAATATTGATGTTAGGAGGTTTTGGAGAAATCTTAAGTATAGAAAATTAGTGTTTTTGGATAGATTGATGGAATGATTTTTATTATTCAAACATATGTATACATATAGAGGTGAGATTATTTTTTTGTTGACATGGTATTGATGTGTAATTATGGTTGTGTAGATTGAATTGTGTTTTAAGGTTGTGATTGTTGGCTTGAACTATTATGGTTGTACAACTTGCTTGGTGAGAGGTAACCACATTTAATTTATCTCATATGCTTGTATAGATTGTGAGATATTTGTGAAACATCTTTCGAACCGTAAGTAATATTTTGGCATTTAAAAATCCGCAAGTGATGATTCAATTGATGAAATTAACATAAAAATCACTTTTGGGATATAAGTTTCTTATGTTATGAATTGCTGGTGAAGCAGATAATACTTTACTACTGTAAAAAATATTTCCTTGACTAATCATATTCGATAATGTTATGCTACAATGAGAAAGTGATAGCCATCTTGTCATAGGGATTTGGGTTGTGATGGAGATTGGAAGATGATATTGTTGGTGAACTATAAAGTCCATGGCAATAGTCTCTGTCACTGATCATAGTGATTGACATTAATTAGACCTTCCAAGTCTTGGACCTATTTGTTGGCGGCTTTGAGAATGGTCAACTTTCGTGAGTCTTGGTTCCAGAGGTGGGAGACCATAGAGAGGATTGACACCTTCTAATCTTGGACCTATTTGTGGGCGGCTAGGAAGGGGCTTATTAACCTTCTAATGATGGTTGACTTTAGCCAAGACTTCTATCATCATGGGTTAGAGCCCATGATAGAGGAGATAAGAAGGAGTTTGGTGGGAGGAATTGTGTATAATATATTATACCTAATGATTGATAGATACTGGGACACTGATTGATTCGTGTGAAATTTTATTAGTCTACCAACTCTTATGTTTAATGTATATCATGAATTGTGTATAATATGGGGTAGTTAGAGACTGATAGACACTGGAATTCTGGTTAATTTATGTGAAATGTTATCATTATTCCAATTCTTCTATTTAATGCACTTTATTATGTTGGGTGTTAAATCATTAAGCATGTACTCTTTTTGGTTTATAAATGTTAAAAATGTATTTTACATGATTTTATCCCTGCTTCGCCTCTTATAACCCCACTTGTATGTTTGATGAATAATTTGTTAGTTATTGGGATATTATATCTCACACCATGGTTTAACATATTTCAGGAGAGGGCCTTAGTACGAATAGATGGGAAGGCAAAAAGCCGGAGGCATAGTGTTGCATCTTTCTTTGTAAAGCCTCCTTTTTGAGACATTATTTTGGGAGATGCATATATTGACATACATTTAGGTTATGCATACTCTTTCAAGTGTTTTAATCATTTGGTGGGTTATTTAAAGCTGCTAACTATTAATATTAAATTATGAATTGGGCATGTGCTATCCAGTTGAGGGTATTTTGTTAATCATTATTACCAATATGGAAATTTTCAATTGTGGATAACATATTTTATGTTAGAATAACTTTGAGTCTACTCTATTTTTGGGTTGGCATTTCTTGAAATTTATTTGGGGATCATAGTAAATGAGGATTTAAATTTTGGTTTTAGGTAAGAGGTTGTTTCACTTGGGACATGTTGTGAGTGATTTTGAATGTATTGTGATAAAAATGTTATTATTTGATAAATATTGCATTAATATTATTAAAATGCATTGTGAAATATGGTGTCAAAGAAGTGATGTGCTGAAATGGCAATATGTACAAAGCTTTTTATCAATATGCATGTAATATCATTGTGGCTTTTGAGTATGAAGTTAGTGAATGGAAGTGTTGTTGCATATTTGCGTGTATATACATGTACTTTCGATGGCAATTTGTGTTTATGCTTTGCTCGAGTGTTAGAGAATGATTGTTGTGATATTGGGAGAGGAGGATGTGGTTATTGAAGGGAGGCTATTAAAAAAGAAATAAGGGGGTGAAGATGAGCATGCGTAAAGTGAAAATAAGGATGGAGGACTTCTAGTTGTACACCGAAAGATTCTATAATCATTGTGTTATAAGGATGGTATGTACTAAGCCACAAATTGTAAACTTAGGTCGCTGACTAGCCTTGAAAATGGATCAAGAATATTAATTTTGATTTCCAAGGGTTGTATAATGACAACCCCAGGGTCGTTCTCTCCGGAAGTGAGAAGGAGTACCAATAATTCTTAGCTTGGGTCTGTGCTTGTGATGCAAATGCAACCAGGGTTTGATTCAAATTATCCTATGTATCTAAACTAATTACAAAATAAACTTGTTTCTTTTTTGTATTTTTTATCGAAGAGGAAAACAAAGCAGCTATGATAAAGAGAAACGGTGTACGATAATGAGCACCTCTTTGAAAACAAAGTGCTCCATCATAGTTCGCAAAGGATGAGGGGAAGTATCGACTTTCGTACTAGATGAGGGGAAGTATCGACTTTCGTACTAAGTTTTCGAAATCAAAAAATCCAAAAATTTGCATGGGACCAGAGCGTCATAAGATGATCTCCTTCTAAATCCCCACACAACTTGGTGGGTCCAAAACAACATGAAATGAACTCCATCCCATGAAATCCTTTAAGACCACTTAGTGTGTGTATGGAAATCACAGAGTGATAAAATCAACTTCATACATTGTTGACTCTAAAACCAAGCATAACTAGGATGATAAAAGAGAACAATAAGATTTCACTGAATAAACAAAATGAACTCCATTCTGCTTTGTCAATCACGAAACAACTCAAAACATAATAATCCAAGTTTGGCTCAACCGAGACCAAGCATTTACACACAAATTACAAAGTCCAACTCGGAATCCTAGTAATCTATAGTGTAATCACAGATTGAAAGTAAATACTCCCCTTTCGGCACTTCGAACTCCAGCTCACTTCATCAAGAGGGTAGAGATGTTCAGCTCCTCATGGGTGATGGGAATGAGCTTTGAATGGATGATGGGAGCATGATAGATGGATGGATGATGAAGAAGTTGTGTGAAATGGTGTTAGTGTGTGGATAGGGTAAATGGAGAATGGGTTTCTCTCCTTCTTTTCTCTCTCAATGCTCTCTGCCTCCTTCTTCCTCCTCTTCTTCGAAAATACCCTAATTCAGCATAATAAACCGTCCTGGGTCGGATCCATTAAGCTGGGTCGGGTTATTTTCCTTCCGAGGTAAAAATTCAGGTACTGTGCGATATTCTCCACGGCGAACCTCATCCGAGAGTTCTTGCATGACTACTTGAACTTTGGCCATGACGAATATTGAATTGAGCCACGGCGAACTTCTCCAAAACTGCTTCCCTTGCCCTTTTGTAAGGAGTTCCTGAAATGAAATAGCAAATATGGGCAGTATCATTTGCTCATGATGCAATTTAGACACAATAAATCATTATTCATGGCATAGGTACCCAAAATCACACTAATCCAAATCAATAACTCCTAATCTAAACTTAAGCACGAAAAGGTCATGTATATGCCAAAATTGACTCTAAGACTTTGAAAATTCAAGTAGAAAACTAATACAATTAAAGCTTAATCAGAGGGATCATGACACCCTATTGATGTTAATGGGAGAACTCGTGGTCCAGACTTGTGCTCTATGGATTTGGTCATTCCACATAACTTGAATGGTTAACTTTTTGGGTGGCTAGCAGTTAAATGGGGTAGTCTTAGCCTATGGGTTCAGTCAAAGGAAATAAGGTGATGAAATTACAAGGGAGACTCAGTGATTCTGAAAGTAATCGTGTGGTTATTTATCCATGTGAATTGTCAGGCTCAATGTGATATAATTACTATGATGATAATATGAATATTGATATATATATGTGTGTGTGTGCAAATTTTGAGAAATGTGAACACATGACTGCATCAACTGTTTGTCAAAGTGTGTATTATTTATGAAATTAGTTTTAGGCAATTAATTCTCTATCCCTCTCGAAACTCACTTGTATGGCTTTTAAGTTGGTTTGTTGGTTGCTAAGACTTTCATCTCACCCTATTCTTATTAACATTTTTCAGGTGGTAGCTCCATGCTGGGAATCGGGGAAGGTTCCAGAGGCTTAAGGTATGCTATAATCATTGTATAGCATCCTCATTTTGTATATGTAATACATTGATGTATATTGCCACCAATATATGACTCATCTTTTTGTTATACAATTAATCATGTATCTTGTACTTATATTTATGAGGAAATACTATTAGAGGCCTATCGTTGCTGCTATAAAAATTATTTGGTGGTTCCACCATACTATATTGTGATTTTTTGAAGATATACACCTTTATGTTGAAAACGTTGGCCTTGTGCCATTAATTTTTAGTTAGTATTTGTTATTAAAGTTATGTTTATTGAGTTAGGTAACATGTTTAGAAAGGTCATTGTTACAAAAGGCCTTAAAGTAGTTCATTATTAGTCTTTAATGCATAATAAGCCAAGCTAAGGGAAGTTTTACACATAGAGGTCTCAAAAGATTGATGTTTGTTAAATGTGCATCACTTGTATAACTTTATATATATATTTTTTTTGTATATTTCGAAACTTTATGGTGTCAGACGCTACTCAAGTAAAACTTAATTGTTAAAATTGTGCATTTACCCTATTTTAATGATCATCTTAGGATTTGATGAAAAAAAAGCATAGAGTTAAAATATGTAAATTTATTTGAGAGATCTTCTTTTTACCCTCAATATTTCAGAAAGATTAGTCTATATCATAATCTTTATTCATTCAAATATATTACCCACAGTTTTTAATTAGGTGTATCAATTTGGACAAGATTAATTCATTTCAATTGGTAACAGAAACATGGGTATATATATAGGACACTTTTTTTTCCTTACAAAAATATTTATTAATTTATATTTGATCATTATTTTTAGGAAAAATATAATAACTCTCTTAATATGATTTTTATCTGCAAATTTAAATGCTCAATTCTATATTATTTGATCATAAATTACTCCCCATTTCTTATTGTAAGATAGAATTGTTTGTTGTAAGATATGATTATTGGGTATGCCCTTTTCTTTGTTATAAGATAAATTTAGGGGTTTTTTAAAAGTTGTTTTTATAAGCTTTCCATTTTACCCATACTAAATTACAAAAATGATTTGTTTAATTTCCTATTTTCCAAGGTAACTTTTTATCCACATTACATAATTTTTTCTCCATCACATACATATTCTCTCTCTTCCACATAAAATGCCCTCAATTTTTTTAAAAAATTATTTTTTTTATTTGTTTATTGTATCAAACCAATTTTTCTAACAAGACAATTCAATTGATTCTATCTTATAAAAAGGATAGAAAAAGGTGAGGAGTAAGAAAAATCAGGCTCTTTTTTTCTTGATTATGTCGTTGTTTGATAAAAAGATTACGTTTTAGCAATCATGTTTGAATTCAGTGAACTCCGAATTTGCATTTCGTTTTCACCATAATGGGAAAGAAAGCAATCTTTGATATGTTTTTCCTTTGTGGATCCCACATGTTGATCTCCATCTCTATCTCCATTACACAAATATTTCAATTACTCTATTCGATCCACAATTAATTAACTAATTTAGTGAAATAAAAAAAATGATAGTTAACTTTTTTTAATATGTCTTCAATTAATTTTTTAGGGAGAATTGCATTTAGGTCCCATGATAGCAAATTAATTACTCTAAGATTCCAAGAGATTGTTAATGACAAGTCAATGAGTACCATTGACAAGTGAAATAGCTATATATCATTAATAACTTCTTGGGACCTTAGAGTAATTAATTCATAATACGGGACTTTAAAGTAATTCTCCTAATTTTTTATTACTATCTTTATTGAAGAATGTGCATTAAATGAGCACCAATAGGTAAAATTGAAGATAAGAATTAATTACAGAGGTAAAACTGAAAAATGAGCATTATTATCATACAAATAACTTGTATTTTGGATCAAATTATTCATCTATGAGCTCCTTAAATCATGGAGTATGGACCAATGGAAGTAACTCCCCACAAACAAAAATTAAAACAAAAAAAAAACTGTTCTTGCATAAAAGTATATTACATTTTAATATTATATATACTTTCGTTTTAAAGTTAATATGATGTATAAAATACAAATACAGACAAAAATACAGGCGATCATATGTATACACATCATAGAATACGTAAGCCACTTTTTTCCTATTTGATATACGCTTAATCTTGATATCCCAAATAATATATAGTATAGAGACATAAAAATGAAACGTCATTAAAAATCTCAAATAATATATAAGATGAAGCAGAGGTAAGGAGCAGTTATCATGTGCTAATCAAGGCAATCCCTTCCCTAATAATTGGTATCTGCCTCTCAAATAATGGTTTTATTTAATTCTCATGGTTTAATGTGTAAGATATTTTAATTTTAAGAGAAATTAATATATTTCTATTTAAAATGCTCTTAACAAGACTATATTAGAATTACTTGCCTTCAAAAACAGACAAAAAACAAGAATTACTTGCCTTCCATTACTATGTTTCACCAATATGATTATTTTTCTATGTATTTAGAGAAAAATAAAGTTGACAAGATATGACTAATAACCTTGTGCTCGCATATTTAATTCCATTTGTAACCCTATATTATTAATGTTTGAAATTGTTAATCCCTATAGTTTGAAATGGACTTAAATCACCGTCAAAATTGTTTATGTGTAGCTGATATGCTGTCAAGTTTGCTGACATGGGCTAATAATTGGATATACTGGATTGGTGACTTGGATTTTAAAAAAGGGTAAACATAACTTTTTGCCATCATAGTTTCACTTGATTGGCATTTTGGTTTCTGTAGTTTCAAAGTTGTACTTTTTATCTCTAAAGTTTAATATAATTGAAACCATTAATTTCTATAATTTCAAAAGGACTAAATTACCATTAAAATTGTTGAACTATCACTGATGTAATTAAGTTTGCTGATTTGGCTGAGGACGGATGCATTGGATTGGTGATTGAGATTTAAAAAAAAAAAGCAAAAGGTATATTCGGGGAAGATAAGTCTATAATAGGAATATCTTCACATATAGAGATTTGAAAGAGACGAGTAAAAGACATTACTCATCTTTAAATATATTTGCATAACGTATAAACTGATATATAATTAAATAATACATATAAATAAATAATTTTAAGTAATTTATTACATCTGATTCTTAATTAAAAAGTTAGTTATTTTTTTAAAGATTAAAAAGCTAAATAAATGGCTCAGTACCTTATACAATATGAACTATTTGTGTAATATATAAATTAGTTTAAAAATAATAATTATATTGTTAATTAGCTTCTTTATTTTTTTAAAAAATCAACCGATTGTTGTATGATCAGAACTAGTATTTAACTTTAATTTATCCCAAAAAATGAATGGGTTTTTATATTTAGGGTAATAGGCATTGTATTAGCATCCATTGTTGAAACCAAAGAAAAGTCGCATTACCCACAGTTCTAATCACACACACACACACACACAAACCAAAACATGGCTTCTTCTTCCACTCGCTTCTTATTCTCCCTCCTCTTCCTCTCTTGCTCTCTCATCTCTACTCACTCAGCCAACTTCGGCATCCTCAACAACTGTCCTTATAGAGTCTGGGCCGCCGCCAGCCCCGGCGGTGGCTGTCGCCTTGAACCTGGCCAGACATGGAATCTCTCGGTAAATCCCGAAACCACTACAGGTCGCATCTGGGGTCGCACCGGTTGCAACTTCGACTCCAGCGGCCGCGGCGGCTGCCAGACCGGTGACTGCACCGGCGGTTTAAATTGCACAGGCTGGGGCGTCCCTCCGAACACACTCGCCGAATTCGCCTTAAACCAATTCGGAAACCTAGATTTCTACGACATAGCCTTAGTGGACGGCTTCAATATCCCCATGGATTTCTACCCTCTGAACAGCCACTGCCGGAAGGTGAGCTGCACCGCAGACATTAACGGACAGTGCCCTAAGGAATTAAAGGTTCCTGGAGGATGTAACCATCCATGTACAGTGTTTAAGACCGAAGAATATTGATGTACTAAGTGTCACGGGTTTAGAGTTTACTTGATGAAAGCTCCGTGCGGCCTAACAAAGATTGCTTAAACACTTGCTCAGAACTTTGCTAGTAAGCCTACAAGTCTAAGACTTAGCTCGTAAGAACTAAGGAAAGACTTAGAGAGAACTTGAGAGATGGAAGCTTGGGAGAATGCTTGTATATTGCTCACAATTGCTTGATTACAAATGAAGAGGGGTGGGGTATTTATAGGCAAACTCCCACCTCCTTAACGGACGGTGGAGATTGATTCGATCTAACGGCCTAGATTTGTCTTCCAGAACTCTCTCCTAAAATATCTAAGATATTTACACATTGAATTCAAACATGTGAAAAATATGTAGAGAGTTCTAGAATGCCTAGTATATACAAGAGATCTCTAGAGAATTCTAGGATTCTCTAGAGTGAACCGTGACATAAGGGACCTGGAAGCTGTATACCTACGTCTTATTCAAGGTTCTTCATAATTAAGTGTCCTGATGCTTATAGTTTTCCTCGAGATGGTTCAACAACCATTTTCACTTGCCCTATTGGGTAGAGGACAAGGTCTGGTGCTTTCATTTACATGACGTGACGTGAATGTTATCCATTTCATGTTATTTTAGAAATCTTATGGTTAATACACACAAATATGAGAGGAGTTTATCATTTCCCCCAGCAAAGTATAAATTAATTTTGTTTAGAGATATCTCTTAAGCTTCAGTAAAACATATTTGTAATGTTTAATTTTATATATTCTCATCAATTTAATTCAAGCACACACACACATGTAATTGTTACAGTGATAGTAATTTTTATACTATTTTCTTAATTTCTTAAACATCTCCTTCGAGTACTTTATTTGGTAGATGAAAATATCATTCTTAAATTGCTTTATTTGCAACTCAAGGAAGAAATTCAATTCTCCCATCATGGATATCTTGAATTATCACCTGTAGTCTCAGCAAAATATTGGCCAAGATCATCTTTAATATCTACAAAGATAATATCATCCACATGTATATCTTTTACATGTATCAACAATTCCAACAATCTTGCCACATTGATCCTCTTTAAAGCTTACTTTTCCTCCTTCCATTGATTCAAGTTTGGTGAATTTTTCTATATATTCTGTCATATGTCTTGAGAATCTACTATCAGTGTACCACTTATTGCTCATTGATGCCCTTAAGAAAACTTGTATCAAGAATCAACCTTTAGGCACTCATTAGCATGAATGACATTGGGCACATAGGTGGCTTTTAGAACCAACAATTATTCTTCCTATGATATAATTTATTGTTATGATTTTTTCTATTTCAGAAATTACAATGCATGAAAGGAGTTGATATATGCACAAAATGTATAAAGTAGTTTAGGTATGTTTTTCCTCCTTTATTCTTTGTACCTCTTTCCTTTTCTAACATTAGGTTATAACCCAATCTAGATTTATTAAAAGAACTTCTTTGAGCTCCTAGAATAACCTTCAACATCTCACTAACTTTGGTGAACTTTTTACAAGTTTCTCATTTCGGTTCTCTTTGTGCTATTTCTTCAGATAAATAATACATTCCTTCTTGTTGCATCTTGACTTTTTGCATTAAAATAGATAAAAAGTCCTTTTGATTCTCTCCGCTTGTTATTTGAGCCAGTACTACCCTTTCGTAATCTCTTCCATCTTTCTTACTTAAACTTCTTCAATTATCTTACTATAAGGGCCAACTCCTCATCATCCACATCTTCTTCTTCATTGTTTCATTCATCAACATCAACTGGAAGGTGAGATTATTTTTCTTTTTCTCAAAAATTTCTTCTCTAAATTTTTCTACCCTCATTCAAAGATACTTTTGAATGAGATTTTGAAAAACTTAGTTTTGAAAAAGTTATAACTTTATTTGAATATCTTTGAGATATCATGAAGTTGAATACTTCATTCGAATGTCAATCTGTCGTTCACATTTCTCTTACCCTTAAAAATAAATTACATCCTTAAAATTTAATATACTTTATCGAAATACATATGAATACTTTTCCTTTTCCGTGTTTTTCATTTCCCAGGTTGCCTCTTCTTGCGATGATTTTTTCCAAACAATTTTGAACATCGAAATGCTTTTACTTCTAATCTGCTTGATTCTTCAATCTATTATCCGATGTGGTCCTACTGCGTCTGCAAATTATACACTGCGTATGGATAATATTTCTTTAATTGGAAAACATGGAACATCATGTATTTGACTTAAATTTGGGGGTAAAGCAAAAGGGTATGCTACAGGTGCGACTTTAAAGAGAATTTAAACCATTCTTCTATACTTCAAACTAGCTTTTTTAGCTTCTATAGACTGATGAACACCTATAGTTGGAGATATTCTAAGAAAAACATGATTTCCAACCTTGAACTCTAATGGTCGTATTCTCTTATTAGTATACTTCTTTATCAACTCTGTGCTACCCGGAACTTCTTCTTTATCATATTAATCTTTACTGCAATATAATCTATTATCTCTAAACCATAATTGCTTCTCTCTTTGAGCTTTGTCTAGTACAATAGGGACCTGCACTTCATTCTATATAATTCCTCATATTATGCTATCTATATACTGGAATGGTAAATGTTGTTATATAAAAATATTCCTAATGGTAATTACACATTCTAGTTCCTTTGAGTTTTAGCACACAAGATCTCAATGTGTCTCTTAGTGTCTAATTTGTTCTTTCAAATTGCCCATATATACAAGGATAGTAAATTGTGCTAAAACTGAATGTAGTGCCCAGTTCCTTTTAAAGAGATTTTCAAAATCTTGAAATAAAATGTGGATCTCTATCTGAAAGAATGCTCTTTGGCACTCCACGCAGTCTAACTATATCTTTTATATCCAATTATACTAATTTCTGTAATAAACAGTCAGCTTGTACCTAATTTCTTTGCCACTACTTAAGGTGGCAGTTACCTTAGGTATCCTTAACATTTCTATGATTTTATCTGGCCTTTAGCTAATCTTAAATTACACATTTAGCCTTATATTCCCAATACAATAAATCTGGATATACAAAACCTACCACAAAAAATTAGTGGGAAATCCTAAGAAAATTGTTCAAGAAATAAAAAGGGAAGGATATGTGTGTTGTTTGTATATTGCAGCTAGGATACAATGATGTGCGCAATTTAAATAAAAAGGAGAAATGGCTTGATAGCTAAATGTAACAACCACCTTTCTTAACTAGTTATTTAACTCCATAATCCACCTTATAAAACAATAATTGTGGTTATAAAAGAATTTGAGTTGTAAAAAGGGGTTAACCATGATAGTAAAGGAAATAACAAATTTTGAAACATAAACCTATCATGGTTAAATGAATTTAACTCAACATTTGAAACCATATTTATAATAATAAAATGTTAGTAAGGCCTAACCATATAACCACTCATAAAGAAGTTCACTGAAGATGTTGTGGATTGATGTGGCATATTAAATAATAATCCCAAGAGAGGCCTTCGGCCTTTACCAAAATAGTATTTGGATGAGTTTAAGTATCTCTAAAATGCTAGTATAAAAATGGGCCTTTATGTGATAATATAAAACTATACACACATACAAAAGGGGGCTTTACTAAAAAAAAAAAATCATCCCATAACTACACACATACAAAAGGGGGCTTTACTAAAAAAATCATCCCATAATTTATGCTTCAAGTGCATTCTGATATCCTCTAGCACGAGATCCCTTACCTAAAAACATTGAGAATAACTAAATAAAAACAAAAGTCTTAGCAACCAACAAACCAACTTAAAAGGAATACGAACAAGTGCTATAGAGAGATAAATAACTACTTATTTTTTATTTTCAAGCCAACTAAACAATCTAAACCTGTTATACTTCGAACCTTACTCATATCAATATAACCCAACTATTAAAACTTATTTCCTAACATCAAATCAATCCTCAAACTCTAGCTCAAAATCATATATAACTCCAGATGCAACAAAATTAAACTGTTTAAATCTCTTATCTAAGCCATATAACACACTTAAAATCACTTTGACCATTCAAAAACTTACACAAGAGTTCTTAGGCTCCAAGAGCCTTCTCTAGCTCCAAAATGGTGAAATCTTACCAAAGAATAGGCCCCAAACTCAAAACATCTCATTTAATAAATATTGTCATGAACAACATATTTATACGAATGACACCTCACTCTCAGCATGACATATTCACTATGGAAAACCACTCCCTTCACATAGAGAATACACTCTCTGCTTCTAACCATTAGGCTCTACAAAAATCCATCTTTGCTACAGTGAACAACACAGTACACTCTTCTATTTTTGCTCATTCACCTTGGCAAAGATCGCTCTTCATTGTAGCAAATGACACAAATTGTTGCTCCCGAAGGCATCCATTTGATGTGGCAAACTCCCTCCTTCACTTTGACAAACAGCTCCGAAAAGTCACTTCCAAGTTCCAACACTTGGCCACAAACTCAACCAAAACTCCCAAATTCTCTTCCTAAATCAAGATTAAAATCTAATCCTCAAAATTAATCATAATCACACTTAATTAGCCTTAATCCTAGAACTAAAAATTTTGGATGTTACATGCCACCTCAACAAAGGCGGGTCAACAAATGTTGACCATTTAGGCCTGTTGGAATATGTCAACAATGCTACATTTTTACTACTTTTGGGGGCAACGTTGCTTCAGGAAAAAAACCTTCAAATAATCAATGCTATGTCGCAAAAATACATTTTGGCCCCTTTTTTCCCCCTCCCAAGTGATGGAGTTTGGAATTTATCTTCCAAAAATTAACACTAGTTATGGCAATTTGAAACTACATATCCGACACATAACATGAGAAACCTTATTTGACCATTGCACATTTTAATATTTAAGAACCCTTGCTTGGTTTTTATCATAGGAATTTACCCAAAAAATTATCCTAGGAGAACGACAAAAAATACCCATGAAATCATGAAATCCAACGATCATTTCCCTAAATTCAAAAAATTCTAAATCAATTCAAAGGCATTAAAATGGGATTTAAAATATGGGGAATTTATTTTACTAACTCTCACCCAAAAAATATCATCTCTACTAGTTGCCAGCAACCACAACTACCATGTTTGTGAACTAGTTCATTGATGTATTTTTTTTTTAAAACTCTTATAGTGATCATGATTAAACTATTGTTTGTGAAAATAGTGGTCATGCTCAGAGGGTATTATCATTTTCTAGTCAATTGTACTTATTCACTATGACGTTACGTACAATCATGATTAAACTTGTGTTTGTAAAAGCCGTCGCTCATTTAGAGGTATAGTCATCTACTAGTCAATTGTTATTATTTGCAGCAAGGCATTTAATTTCTCAGCTAACAGGGAGAATTGTGAATAAATACTACATTGCCAAATTAATTATAAAATGAGATACTCTATGATATGCAATTGATATTTCACATTATGCAATTGATTTTCCCATGATATGTAACTAAGATTCCACTATATGCAAGTGAGCTTCCATAAATATGCAAAATGATCAATATGCAAATGCAAGTGAGCTTAAACAATGTGCAATTGAAGTTCCACCGTATGAAGTGAGTTTCCGCAATATAGGTTCCACCGTATGATAGGGAGCTTCTACAAAATTTAAAATTGATCATGTTACATTCTTCAATTAATGCGGCAATGGGGAATTTATCCCTAATTCTCTATTAATGCTGCCATACACGACCATTTTGACATATTTTTGTGGACTATTGTAGTAAATAAAGGAAAACATCCAATCAACGAACTACCATAGTAGAAAAAGGGTCAGTTGAACATTTAAAACTTAACACCATGATTATAAAAACAACCTAATCATGGGGCTAACCTTGATATAGATAAGATACAAGCTATCCTATTGACAGCGTTATCAAAGTTAGAAATGACAAATCTACATACCTTCTTAATTCGTTACACATGATTAAAAAAAGAGCAAATTACATCGTTGGGAGTCTTATCATATCAGATAAAAAGATTCAACTAGCGATCCAACCAGAATATATAACAGGAAAAAACTATGTAGTTATTATCACATTTGCATTGTCTTTTGGGCTTCATAGACCATTTAATGGGCTTTAGCTCCCATTATTTGTATGAATTTGTATACTATTATAACTACCACCAACCTAAATTAAATCTACTTGAACGGGTTAGTCATTTACAATAAGATGAAATAACGTTTGAATCTCTGTTAAAAGATATGTTTATATTCAACATCCGACAGTGTCTCCAACAAGATTATTTTTAGTAGGAGATACATCTGTGTTTAGCAGAAAAAAGTATAACTACTATGTGTGTGTGTGTGTGTGTTGAATTATCTCTTTTTCTCTAATAAGGTGATCTCAGAATTCTCATTACAATTAAGAGCAGAAATTCACAGCCTTTCATTTGAGTCAGATATTTTCATTTCAGCATCTCTTAAGTATAACTACTATATCCTGAACCACCTTTTTTATCTGGTATGATGATTTATACGTGAATAAATCTGAGATTTTTCTGCGCAAGATTAATTTTGGACGTAGAATTCACATATTATATATGTTATACTCCTATCGGTTCTAAATGTATGATCTATTTATATGATTTGATTAAAGATATATTAGTTAAATTTGTTTATATGACATGTTTTTTCCTTAAACATCATAATCATCTTTAGTTTCCTTTCTATCTCTCTCACTTGATTATTATTGTTTGAGCATCAATATGGGTAATTTAGAAAAATTATATATAAATCCGAAATAGGTGATAAAATTTATGATCAAGATCAACTTCCCATTAAAATAGCTTAGCCACAGTCTCAGTATATATATATATATATATATTGAAGAATCCTAAACCATATATGCTAAACATAAAGCTACAAAGAAGATAACATATGGAACCAACTTGTGGCAGCTCCAAATTCAAGCTGCAAATAATAATGAATGAATAATAAATGAACACCATTCTTATTTTACAAACATAATTTTGACCATTAAAAAAAATGCCTACTCCAAATTGAAAAAAAAAATTAAAAATCCCTTCTTAATACTGATGACTCCAGAGTGAGCAACATCATGTTACAAAAACATTAATTGTTTTTGACTAATTAACCATCCAAAAAATTATCTGAAGAGATCGATGATCGATAATGGCGATTGAAGTAGAGGAAACACTGTTTGCCAGAACAAGAAGTAGTGAGTTGTGAAGAGAAACCATTGTATGTGCCATCCACCTTTCCTAAAGAAACTTTTGTAATCAAATCGAATAGTTCATTTCCTCCCACAAGAGGTTGGGCTGCATATTCCTCAATTGGCATCCACTGGCAAAACCACCAAAAACAAATCAGTATCATTTTCTATGCTGTACGCTAACATGAAAAAGGATTTTAAATTAAAATTTGAATAAAAATTACAAGGACCAAACAATGAATATTTAACACACACACACACACGCACACACATATGGGTACCTGAGCTGCTTCAATTTCAGAAGCTTGCTTCTCGATGTCAAAGGAACGTGGTTGCAACATGCAAATAAAGAACAAATCTGATTTTTGAAAGAAGGACTTGTGACCTTGCCTGATATCATAAACACAATTTGTCAGAAAAAGACCAAGTAAAAGATTTATTTTTGTTGTTGTTGTTGTTGTTGTTGTTGTTGTATGTGAATCATTTCACTATACAATATGTTCAAAATATAGAGACATTAATTCAACTTTAAGATCATGAAATTTGTGTATATTATAACATTCAACAAATATTTCTTTGTAATTTCAACTATATTTAAGGGAGTTGTTCAAAATTAACCTTTAGCTTTGAGAAAAGTCTGTGAAGTTTCAAAAGCAATAGACAAAGTCATGTAGTCATAGTTTAGAAGAAATATATATATATATATATATATATTGCTTTTAGAAATTTTAAAGTTGTTTAGACATTATTTTAAATTAAATTTATATAATCAAAACAACAATTGTTTAAGTTTTAGAAGTAAATATAAATTTAATTGACAGTACTTGGATCAAATATGAACATCCACAACAAAATTAATTAATGTCAAACATTCATATATACCTGAATGCGAGGACCTCAACAAAATCTGTGTCTATCTGAAATAATAAATAAATAAATAAACAAACAAACAAAAATAATTGGTATTAGACTATGAATGAAATGCTACAAAAGCTAGAAATAGAAAAGGCAATATATATTTATTGATATTGATTAATTACCCCTGTTTCTTCTTTAACTTCTCTAGTTGCAGCAGTGCATATGTCCTCACCCTGTGACATGATATAGTTTATAAGTAAGATTCAAATTCAGAATTTTTATTTTTCACCAATATTATATATATATATATATATATAAAACAGATGCTTACTTCATTAACAGCTCCAGTGGGTAACTTCCATAGCCCTGTTCCGCTGAATCTGCCATATCTCTCCTGAACCACAAGAACCTATAAAATAAAAAAAGAATAATTTGAGATTTCAGGAGTGGTTATAAACCATTATATATTTTTATATAAATAACTAATTTAATTAATTTTCTTAATCACTATCAATTAGATACCTCTCTTTTGGAGTTCACAACCAAAGCACCGATGCTGACGCGATGGGAAGCATTAGCAGGAAGAATGTCAGGGGTATTATTGGGAATCCATCGCACAAGCATCACATAATCAGGCTCCGCATGGTGATACCTAAATCCTGCCTGCATTAATACGTTCTTAAATATATGGTACATTTAAATTAAATATATATATATATAAGAGAATAAAATAACTAATATCAACGAAAATAAGACAATTAATTATATATGGCTGTCATAATTTAATCCTTAATTGACATTATTACCTTGGTAGCAGCCTCAACAAGATTTGAGAATTCAATGTGCAACTTGATCCACACTCCCTTCTTTCCCTGTAAAATCACATTTTAGAAAATGCATAAATCAATTATGTTAAAATTAGGATTTGTAAATTTCCATATAGGTAATTTTTATTTTTATTATTGTTAGTTAATTGTTAATCAAAATGTGTATGTGAATTTATAAATTCACAAATGAATTATCCACCTAATGGATATAAGCAACCTTATATAAATTTACTAATTTAGTTACATGGTACTTAATCACTTCTGTTAAATAACACGTCATTAAATTAAATTTTATCATGAATGTAATGAACCAAATTATAGAAACCCAACTCTCAGCATAAGTTGCGTATAGTTGAGCATACATACATATATACATATATATATATAGAGAGAGAGAGAGATTGTACCTGTTGTCTCCAGTGTGAGATTGAAGTGTGTAATGTAGAAGAAAAGACTTCGGAATCCATAGGCTTGTTCATGTTTACGATGATACCTCCATGTTTATCCTCAACTGCATTCAGCAATCCAGTAATAGGTTTTCTCTCTGATGTTGTTGGCACTACAAATATTTTCACAACCCAAAACCATTAATCAGTACTTTAAACAGAGCAATCACGCAAGCACAACCATACTTATAGCTAGAACTGGTGAATGAATAATCAGTTACTTTTCCCTCCCTAAAAATGCATACCATGAGAAATGGCAGTAGGAGAACTATGGAAGCACCTCTTACGAATTACAGAAGAAGCAGAAGACGACGACGATGACCAAGAGGAAGAAGAAGAAGGAAAAAGCTTAGAAGCTGATCTGAGACTGAACCTATGCATGGTGGTGGTGGTGGTGATTGAGTTTCAGAAACACAGAGACAGTATATATACTAATAATTGCAGATCTGAAGATGTTTGCTGAGCGGAGAGAGCAATAAATTTTGCAGGTTCGACGATCGCAGCAAGTGTGTGTGTGTATACACATACTCTTTATATAAGCAACTCTTAGGACAGTTTTCTCTTAGGACAGCTTTCGTGGAACTGAGGCGAGGCTGCGGACTTTGAATGGGTCCTAATTAATGAGCAATCGCTTCGTTCCTGTGTTGATGGAACTTAGAGAGAGCCTATAGCAATAGAATTAGAACACGCAATATTATGGAAAAAGTATATTCTTTCATTATCATTATAAATTAAATTAAATTTACAAGTGGTTTGTACTAAAAACAAAATCAAGTGGCTTGAGTTTGGAAAGCTAGCCAAGTCATATCTAATGGGACGAAAAAAAAATGCTTATAAAGATATTTATAGATAGTTGACCAACTTAATCTATCTAAACTTAATAATTATTTTTTTTTGTAGAATAGAACTTAATATATTAGTATATATTAATGTTTTATCAATATTTAACATTATCATATTAATATTTTTTTATTAATAAAACTAACACTATTAAGATTAAAAGACCACGAAAACACTTTATACAAGAGCTAATTGGTTTTTTAGGATAATAAAGAATCATTAGATTATACATCAGTTTATAAATAAGATAAATTAGTTTGAAAAATAATAAATATAAATTTTTGAAAATTATATTTTAACATTCTTAAATAATTTATCAAATTTTAAATTAAGAATGTAAAATAGAATTATTAATACAAGAAAGGAGAAAATAAGCATCTTCTAAGATTTTTCATCTGACTGTTGATCATCTTTGAGATATATCAACGATTACAGACTAATCCGATTCATTAATTACAGACATTTCATGGGATAACTCATTAAGGGATTTAAAGTTTTTTACACCCAACATCGAACACCAACCTTAAATAAAAAAAAAGAATGAACCCTAACCATTCAACTAAACACCCTCTTTAGAAAAGCCTCTGGTTTTGACCGAACTTCTTTTTTTTTTGGTTTGATTGAACCACAATTTTATGGAGGCACGTGTTGAAGCCTTTAACGAACACGTTCACTTCTCTCCGAGTAAAAGCAACCTGTGGGCCCCAATCCTCTCGCCTTTTGCTTTTCGCTTCCAGACTTCTCTTTTCTCTCCCTCTCTCTGTATTATTTTATTTGGTCGGAATCTTCAATTTTGAACAGTGAGCATTATTTTCAGGAATCAAACGGAGAAATACATATAGAAAATAGGGAGAATCACTCTGAAATCTTTAATAAAAGAATTAATGAATAAAAAATTTTAAAAATTAGTAAAATTACTATCAAGTCTTAACAGTAGTTGGTCCGATTATATTGACAACATCACCAGTCATCAATAACAATAAAACCAACTACTACTGTGACCTGATAATAATTTTGTTAATCTTTATGACATTTTATTTATTAATTTTTCTTATTCAGACGTGATTGTAAATTTCACTAGAAAATATTGATTATACAGGAAAAATAATTTCTAATTGGAAAAAAAAATAAATTGTTTGGTATCTCTAACTTTAAAATTTAAGTTTAATCCCTTTTTTATGAAGCATCTTTTCAATCCTCTAACTATATCCACGTTAGTATGAAATGATTTTTTTTGGTATTAATTATTGTTATTTGAAAATTAAAATTAATATGTGGCATTTGAGAATATATATTGAAAAAAAATTTGATGTCTGTTTTTTATGAAACTTCAATGATATTAGGGTTAGATGATTAAAATATATTTAAAACAATTGGAGGATGAAGAAAAATATTATATAAAATTAATAGATTAAATGTGTATTTTTCCTTTTCAATTTTTGAAAAAATTTTCAGGATAAATAATCCTAATTAAAATAGTGGTTTTTCTATCAACCACTAGATATATCCCGAGCTTGAATGTGAGAGGGAGTAAAAGTTGCAAAGAAAATAAAATGTTGGTTCCCGTATTTTCTCCTAACGTTATTATTTTTTCATTCTAAGCCAAGTTTAACATCTAACTTCTTTTTAAAATACTGACTATGACTTTCTTTTTTTTATGAATAAACTTTAAGATATATATATCTAATATCTACTTTTTTAAATTGTCTATTAAAACCTAACCACCTTAAAAATATAATATATTTTTATCTAAACTATTTTTTGAATTAAACATATATTTAATAAATAATTTGATTTTAAATTATTTAATGATATTAATGTTAATATAATTTATCATATTTAATTTGATATTGTACTTGATATATTTTAAAGATACTTTACTTTATTTAAGAACATATTAGTCATTAATCTATTTACCCATTTTCTTTCATATTTATTTTCTCTCCTCCATCCAAATAGGATGTGTGATAATATTTTCTCTCATCTAAATTTTCTATCCCTCCAAACGAAGCATTAGTTTCTTTCTTTTTTTAAAAAAATAGCACTGTTTAATTCAAGAATGAAAAGAAAATGATATATAAAAACTAGTATTGAATTAATTATGTGAGTTTGGGTAAAATTACCTGTATTGTTTATTCCGATAATATAAAGCTGATTAAAGTTATGATATATATAAAAAATATTATTGAATTAATTAATTAATTAATGAAATTGTTGTGTGTGTGTGTGTGTGTGGAAGGAGCCTTTATTAGCTCCTTCAAGAACGTCTTCGTTTTTGTTGACTTTGAAGCGATCAAGGTTTGATATGGAATTTAAGAAATGCAACTCTCGAGTTTCTATCAGTAACCGTGTCCGCCGCAGACTGACTTTCGTTCTTTCCCTTTTTATTTTTCTTTCCCTTTTTTGGGGTCAGAAGAGTTAGTGAAACAACCACACATATTAATCATGTGTCTGTCTTGCTATTTTTGCATGAACAGGGGAAAAAAAAAAGCATTACATTTCCGTCAGACATTACGTCAGAAATTTTCGTTATGGAATTCCTTGCAAAAATAAAATAAAATCAGTTGCTAAATGACTATTTTCCGTCACTAAGATCGTTAATATTTTCCATCACTAAATTGACATTTTCTGATGGAAAATAGTCATTTATCAGTAGATTTTTTTTCGTCATTAAATATCATTTTTTTAGTAGTGAATTAATTACGAAATTAGTTACGGAGAATTACATCCCTAATTTTATATGAAGTATTTTTAACTACGGAATTGTTCTGTTGGTAATTTTCTTTGTTGCAAATTTTGTCACTAATTTCATACAGGGTATCTTTAGCATGTAATTTTTCGGTTGATAATTTTCTTGGCAAATTCCGTGGGTAAAATTAATATTTATTTTATTATAATAAATTTTATATTATTTTTAAAAAAATAAAATTATCAAATTAATAATTATAAAAATGTAATTAAAAATATTTTCCTACCAATAATATATTATATAAAAGAAATTTTAAATATATAAAATAATATAGATATACATATCTTAGTTTTAATTATGTTAGTAAAAAGAGAACTTAAATTCAAAATTGGTGAAAACTATTTTAAATTCAATTTAAAATTTAAATGTAAATTTTTTAATTTGAAATTAATTTAAATTAAAAATGATAAATACATAAAAATTATTTTAAGTTGTATACATTTAAAATTTAAATTATGATTCTAGTTTGTAATAATGCTATATATAAATATGTGTGTGTAACTGTGCATGTATAATTCCCTCTATAACCCAATTAATCATGGTAAATTTAGCAATGGAACAAATTACTTTAGAAATTCCATTGTTAATTGTGTTCCGCAAGAAATTATGTGGCTAGTTTCCCCTTTCTTTGTAGTGAGAGCCAAATTATTATTCTCTCATGATAATCTAGAAATTAGATAATTAATATACAGATAATAAATATTATTTGTAAAATATACATGCTAGCTTTCTTAAAATATGATCTTTAATTTCATCATTTTTTTTGAAATTGAGAAAACAATAATTATAAATGATGAAATTAAAGATCATATTTTAGCATGTATATTTTACAATTCAAATTAAAATAAACTTTGGAGGGTGACATTGACAAAAAAAAAATCGGATACCCAATGCCTTAGCAACCAGCAATTCCATCTCATTTACGAGCAAGTGCCCATGAGGTGTGAAGTGAGATAGTCACATTAAGCATAACAAAATGTCACTTAGTCAACATATATATATATAAGCACACATATTTATTAATTTATGACATCATAGTTTTATGCTTATATCATCACAAAGTTGCACAAAAATCAATGCACAAGATTTATTTCTCTGACCTCCCTTATTTCCTCCACAACCTTATTTCCTTTGACTGAACCCATAGGTCAATATTGTTATGTGCAACTGGTAGTACAAATATCGAGCTTTTTGATATAGTGATGTGGATCAGTCAAAATCCATAGAGTACAAGATCGAACCATGGGTTTCTCCTCTACTATAATAGCGGGGTGTCATTGCTCTATCAAACACAAATGGGTCAAAGACTAACCATTGTACACCTGGTAGCCATCATCTTATTTCCTCTTTTTGTACAAGAAAATCACCCATTGTTTCCTCTAAAATAATCTCCCATCAAATCATCATCCACCACTCCTTCTCATATCATCAAATAATAATAAATCTATCATATATCATGATCAATTTTACAAGTTCTTAATGAAATTTTTGCAATGTTATGAATCAATACTATCAATATATATATATATGACACCTATAATTTCATAATGGAAATAGGTCCCATAAGACAATTTCATTAAAACATAGTTCACTACTAGAAAAATTAGATTTAACGACAGAAAAGCGACGAAAGTTTTCCCTCGCTAATTAGCGACGGATTTAGTGACGGAATTTAATTAGCGACGGAATTTCTGTCGCTAAATCCGTCGCTAATTAGCGAGGAAATTAGGAACGGACTTTGTCCGTCGCTAAATATGTTTTTTATATTCCGTCGCTAAATTTGACAATTCCCTCGTTAAATGGGTTATATGTCGTCGCTAAATTTGACAATTCCATCGCTAAATGGGTTATATGCCGTAAATTTGACAATTCCTTCGTTAAATGGGTTATATTCCACCATTAAATTTAACAATTCCTTCGCTAAATGGACAATTATATGGATTTGACAATTCCGTTGCTAAATGCTTCAGTGATTTTAAATATGAATCAAATACGCATTTGCAAAAATATTTTATAAACAAATCTTGTTTAATTACACAATTGACCCTAAAAAAAATTTTAAATAATAACATAGATAAAAGTTAAGAGCTCCAAACAATACAATCATCATTATCATCAACGTATTTATCTCCTTCATTCTGAACATCCCTCAAAGTCCTTCCTTTTCTTCCTCCCTGTCTCCTTCCCCCTTCATTAATAGGTACACTGGCAGAGGGAATGATTCTCCAAGCAAGAACCTTGAAACCAGGATGCTAAAAGCGGGTTCTCAACTCTTGATGATGTGGGTAAATGAAACTGCAACTTTCGACATACTCACGGTCGCGGCAACATGACCAATCATATGAGCCACAGCAACCTGCGAAAACCAAATTATTTCATTGATAATTGTTACAAATACGCAAATCACTAGTCAGTCTCTGGCCAGGTATTAATACAGAATTCTTCTTGTTTGATTCATAGTTTTATAGTCCTTCACAAGGCACATCCTGTTTTGAATCTATTAATACAAAACCATATCATTCAAATCTTGTTATGCCTCAATGCCAGGATGAAATACAGACCCTACAGAAATAAAGTATTTTGTATTCAAATTATCCAGCACACAAAATCAAATATGAAACCTCTTTAAATTACACTGGAAAAGTATATATACAACATGCTGTGAAGGCGCTAGAGTTGAGCAAGGTTTACTTACAGGGAAGAGGGCCTTCCAAAACTCTAAATTGACTTTAGGGGCTTCAGCAATTCTCGTGGCCCATGAAATTAGCATCATGAGCGAACCAGCAGCTAATGATAGAGTGGAAGTGAGCCATGGATAAGGGAAAGCATTCAAAACCTTCTTATTGTATATATTGAAGACCACATTCAAAGACCACCATGTCGCTCATGATGTATCTCTTTGCTTTCAATAATAATTTATTTTTTGTCAAAAAAGTTCAAAAGTTTTATATACTTGGTCAAAATTGATTCAGTTGCATCTTATGTTTTGGTTTTACAGGAATCCTTTATGTATTTTCATAAGAGGGGTGCTCGAGCCATTTTAAAGGAAAGGGGAGAGTAGGAACTTCAAAAACTTAACAATAATAATCTGACCAAGCTTGATTTGATGATGAAATTTTCACCAAAGAGATTCTTTTCCTTCTTTTCAATGAAAGGATGAAAAACACACCTACTCCAAGCGGTCTCATGTAAGCATGCTGAGTGTAGATCTGTGACTTGTCAACAATCCTATGAAACAATAGTTTCCAAAAAATAGTTAGATACATAAGATGTACTGGTTATGTGTGAAAATCTAAGTCCAATGTAATTCAAATAAATTATCCATTAAAATTATTGCAATCAATGTCAAAATCCAGAACAATAAAAAAGCAATAACCAATTTACTGCAACTTGCAACCACCCATATTCTCTTGTGCAGTTATGCATATAAGAAATCAACCTAGTAGCCAACATAAGGACTAATTTATGGTTTCTGTAAATTCTCCAATCATATTAAGGAAATAAGGATAATATATGATGCCATGACCGAACTGAGAGCAGCAGAACAGTTTGATATTCCATCAAGAAATAGAGACCTAGTCATCAGACTACCAATATATGGCAAAGTGGATCCACTAGACACCAAACAAGCTTATAGAAAGAAAAAATCATTCCTTTATTGAAGGTTCTTGAGGTTTGTCTGCCAATATAAAAAATTTCTACTGATTCTTAGGTTTGAACCGAATGCTTTAGCAATCAATTAGATCTCACTTTACAATTTTCATAAATTCCGAAAGTAAACCCAACTAGGCAAATACTTTGATTTGTGCTTTGGGGCTGAGCCCATCGTCCACAATTTCTGTTGGACTGGTTGCCATTTGTCTAGCTAGTTTAGCAAGAAAGCAAGTGCGCACAGTTTGAGAACTCCATAAAGGCTTAAATGGTAGTTGCTTTTTTCCAATTAAGCTTCTCATAATTGAGTATAAAAGTTTAGATCAACGAAGTTTCAAAAAATAGCTTTGATTCAATTTCCTCAGTCACCGTATTTAAAATCCAATATCTGTTCATGGCTTTCTACCAGGAACAAGATTATGCTCCTCATATCTTGACACATGCAAAATGCAATTCATGACTGCCTGTTGGTCATGAGAGCATGGTTCATTTTATATTCCACGTTTCAAACTGAACAATTTTGTCCATAACCATAAGCATCCCACCCACGCCCAAAGATGTCAAATAGGTGCGAAAGAATGACCTGTAGGGAATAACCCAAGAAGGCTCCAGGAAATTGCTCTGCCATAATTTCCATAGCATCAAGAAAAGCAACAACCTAAGGGGAAAAGAAAAGAGCAGCATAAGGATATCAAAATATAGAAGGGTTTAAAAAACAAAATTCGAAATTATCATAGCTTATAAGTTTGATGTACCTGTTTTCCCATTTGAGGACATATCACTGCATATGCATTTGAGCCTTTGACTTTTAGTTCACATAAATTGTGATACAAATATAGGATTCCAATAGTTATTGCACAAAGACAAAACTTAACATTCTTCATATGAGTATGTAATTGAAGCACCAGATTTGAAGTTTTCATAATTCAAAACAGCTAAGTTAAGATATCAATGGAAACATATATATTTTGCATCATTCTATTAACAATGCACTTTTCGGCATGGAGTGCTTGAGGTGAATGAGAGAAGATAAGAAAATACACATAATTTTGAATTATAAGGCTTCATTTGGCAAGAGTAAGCAGTTTTCCCATGCTCAAACATATCTTTAGTTGTTAGCTTCAGAAAATCCATTTTCCTTAAGCAAGGTTAACAGGTCAGCTGACAAGTAATATAAATCCATAAGAACAAGCATAGAAATATGCAGATAAAGCATCAAAACTGATAAATGCCAGTAGATGCACATGCACACAAGTACTTCTTGGTGGATGCCCCCAGCTGGCTTCCATATATGGTACATAAAGATTGGGTGAACTAGTGGTGATGAATTGTGTACCCTTTTTTACTGGGAGGGGCAAAGAAATTATGTGCTTCTTTACTTTTTGGCCTGCATAAGGAAGTTGTGTTCAGAGTTCAAACAACCATTTCATATGGACTAGATGGGTGAATAATAATGATGATGAACTATATCTATGCATGAAAATGTATTTGCAAGCTTTTAAACAGCAGAAAACCTTTTTTTGGGTCTGAACTCATTTAATTTACTAACTAATTCAAGTGTTAACTAATTCAACTTAGCAGATCAGATTGTGGGAGATTTGCTCCTGGTTTTAGGTTTTCTAGCTTGTGTAGATGATAGTTTTTAACATGCAAAGCAATGGCATTGTTAACGAGATCAATTGTATAAACCTACTTCACTTTTCCAACTCATTTAGAAAGAGATGAACCAAGTTAACATAACAGGGAACTACTAACACAAGAAACATAATTTTTTTCGAAAAACTATGCAATTATATGTCAGACAAGTCAGACCCTCAGATGCAAGAAAAATTCTACTAACCAAAATAGAATAATCTTTTCCCTCTCAGCCACATCTTAGAGAGTTAAAACCATGAAAGTAGCCTAACAATTCACAAGGTCTATGCATCAGAGGGAAAAGGAAAGTATAATGCTGCAGAACGTTGCTGGTTAAGGCCTCCATTAGCCTCCACAATTAGGAATTTATTATAGCCTGGAGACGCTGAAATTGAAAATAAGCATTGATACAATGTCATACACCAAGCATAGTGCAAATCCCACTTTCCAATAAGGTTATCAAAGAATAGTTGGGAGTTGGAGCAGGGTGATAAACAGCCCAAATAACATTAGTTATACTTCAAAGAAAGATTTGGAAAAACTACGGAAGATCCAAGTAAATCAATCTTAACCAAATAGGATAGCAAGCTATCTAAATGCATACCAGAATGTTCATGTTGCATTGCAGTTATATTTGGACACGGTTTGTGCTCCCTCAACTTTCTTCTGTACTTCCATACTGAAGATAACTGTTGACACGAACAAAAACAAATCAGTTCGATCTCCTGAGTAAAGAGAACGATTTTCTTACTCCAAAATGCACTTCTTCGACCACAACCTAACAAATAACGGCAAACAATATGATGAACAGGAAAGCCCCCCTCATCACACGGATCTTACCTCGTGAAATAATTATGGAGCCGCATTTTTCTTAACGGAGTGAACAGAGATGGAGATGACGAATTGATGACCTATGATTCACGAACAGAGATGGAGGAACAGTTAGTCACTCGTCACTGTATGGTTCTTTACCTTACAGAAATTCTTTGCTTTCCTACCCGGTATGAGCTCCTAACTCGTTGGCTTGAGGATGTCTTTCAAGGCCTTTCTATCTTGCCTCATTCTGATCCCAGCAAACATCACCCAAACTCACGAAAGAGCAGAGCGCCTACGCCTTGAACTCCTCTACTCTTGACCAGCTACCGGCAGAGAAGAAGCTTGCTAGAGATCGAGAGTGGCCGAACGAGAGAGAGACCGAGGGTGGGTGTGGGACTGTGGGTTAGGGTTAGGGATTTCAGAGGTTTCATCAGGTCGGCGGCCAAAAGATTTGGGAAAGGGAAAATGTGACCGAGAGTGTCCAGCAAATCATGTTTCGGCCGAGAGAAATTTGGGCTTATGCATTGGAGGGAAATGAATTTTTGGAGGGAAGACTTTGTGGGTAAATGAAATTTTAGTGAGAAAAGTAATTCATTCCAATTCTCTCATTATTTAGAGATAAATATTAGTTCTGGTTAAATTTCTCACTAATTGAACAATTTAAAGAGGATTATGCATACTCTCGCTAATCTTTCGCACTATTTAGAGAAGAAATATTAGTCATCGCTAAATTCTTTACTAATCAAACAATTTAGAGAATATTGTATATGTTCTCGCTAATTTTTATTACTATTTAGAAAGGAAAAATTAATCCTTGCTAATTGGATAATTTAGAGACGAATATGCAAGTCGTCGCTAATTTTCCTCGCTAATTTGAAAAATTAGAGAGGAACTTAATTTTCCTCGCTAAATTCCTCGCTAATTAGGTAATATAGAGAGGAATATTCAAGTCGTCGCTAATTTTCCTCGCTAATTTGAAAATTAGAGAGGAATTTTAAAGTCCTCGCTAAATCCCTCGCTAATTGGTCTATTTAGAGAGGAATATCAAAGTCGTCGCTAATTTTCCTCGCTAATATGTGATTTTCTAGTAGTGTCGGGAAACCCCCAAACTATAATTTAAGAAGCACTTTTCCAAGTTTAAGGTGTGTTAGTATTAACTCACGTGAAATTGACTTTCATTTCATTTGAGTTCTGCAAATTTAAATTTGGTTAAAATTCAGATAATGTAATACAATTTATATTTATATTGGCTTTTGTACACATTATGTTAAAAAATGCGGGAATTTATCCAAAAAATGTGGGACGCAACATTAATTTATTTTTTTCCTACTCTTTTATGGTTGAAACTTCTCTCTCCACGATGAAAAAGTTGAAAACAAGTTTCTAGTTCTATTACCGAGACCATTTATGCAAAAACCAAATTACCCTTCCAAACGTAATCTTTGACGGTTGATATATATGTTTGGCCCTCCAAACGTAATCTTAAACACATTATAAAATAAAATTCTTTTCATGTATATACTTATCTCATATATCGTAAATTCATTTTCAAACAACTAATCAAAACATGAATCTTATAGATTGAGAGATCTCGTACATCATGATGAGTATCCTCAATTGAAAACATAGACTAATTACATATGTATTGTTTCTTCACACACAGAACTATATATTAGCGTCTTCATTATGATCAATGCCACAATATGCTTGAAGTCCATGGTGGCTAGAGTTAAGGGCTTGTTTGGTGTAAATGGAAGCAAGATATTGATAGTGGTTGAATGGTTTATAACGTAATGGATGTTGTTCATCAACTAACTCTTCTGCTGGTTGCAGTGTTTGATGAGCAGCATATGAAAGAAGTCCGATGCTATACCTTGGACGTGTCATTGATCTAATTATCACTTGATGGGTACATGGACGTATCCTATCATTGCTCCATACCTAAAATATATATAATATATACATACAAAAAATATATATGTTAGTTGCTTGAAGATAAAGTATACTTCAAATAAGTAAGTTGGAAAAATTTGTAGTATTTGCTTAGAGTTTGAAACGAGCTGAATTGTTTATGATTTGTATGTTGTGGCTTTTTCTATGTATTTTATATTATCCTCTGAATGATTTAAATATTTGAGAATGATAGGAAAATGCTCCTAAAATATTTGAATCTCAAGTTAGGACCTCAAAATGGTATATCATCGTGAAATTACTTGAATACCCACACAACCAGTGTCACCGAAATCAATCAATGGCAGCTTCTACTTAGGGCTTGTTTGCCATCACTTCCTGAAATATAGGTTTTGACCCAAAACCTAAGTTTTGTCCAAGTATAAATTTTTTTCTGAAAAGATATTTTGGTTACAAAATCTCGATTTGAAACCTATGTTTTCTCTTTCCCACTTTTTCCTTCTTTCCTCTTTCCTTCTTTCTCTTTCATCTTTCCTATCTTTTCCTTATTTCTTTTCCTCTTTCATATCTTTTCCTTCGTTCTCTTTTCTACTTTTCATTCTTTCTCTTTCCTCTTTTCTACCCACTTTTTTGCATCGAAATCCGTAAAAACTAAGAACTTCCTAAACATAAATCACTTTTCAAAACCTAGGTTTTACCTCGGAATCTGTAAAATTCAATATTTTCCAAAACCTAAATTTTGCCTCAAAATCTGTAAAAACTATTTTCAAAATAGCTTTCAAACAAGCCCTTAACAATTAACAATTGATATGAAATGAGATGTCAACAACTATAAGGAAGGGGCAACTAATTTCATAAAAATTCAACTTATTGACTCACAAGTGGTTGGAATTAGTTGTCATTGCTTAGTTTGTTCCTGTATTTCCATTAAGTTAAAGATGTTATTTGTTAAATTGAAAGCATCATTGATCGTTTTCATGAATGATGTGCCTATTTGGGAACCATTTTGGAGGTCTTAAAATGCATTACAGAAGGATTGGGTGTTTGGAATGATGGTAGACAGAATGCTTTCTAGCGAGATGAAGAAAAAAGTTCCTTCTGCCCGGAATGTATTTCATGTCATAACTTTAACATTACATATCGCAATCTAAATGTAAAAATTTCAAGTCTTAACCTATAGATGTTAAGTCACGACTTGGGACATTCTACCCAATTTTTATATTTTATTTTTTCCTAATTTAATAACAATATAAAATAATACATATATATTATTTCATTAGATTCATTTTTATTCTCACTTTCTATCAAAAATCACTTTTACAACGTTCATTTAAACAAATTTTCATTTTTCAAAATACATTTTAAATATAGTCATTTTCTAAAATACATTTTGACTAAAAGTTATTCTTACTTTACAAACAAAGGGTGGTAAGGTTATTTCACAAAAAGTTAATTCCAGAGTTGACCCTGTAGCTTTTTATAGTGATTGGACAGGGTCTTGATTTGATGTTGGCATATTCTAGGGTGATTTTTCAATCATTCTCCCTTAACAATTCTAACAAATCAATATAATTCATGAGTTATGAACAATTTAGCTCATTTCTGGAACTCTACATAAGATATATGACCCATATATATATATACAAGTCATATATGTATGCATAAATTATAATATATTATCTCTGATACTTAAGATAAAATATAATTTGTATCCAAACTTATACAGCAAACTATAGCTTACATTAAGGATCGTAAGGAGTACTAATTCTTATAGTTAGGGCTATGAAAGAGACTGACCGAGAATGCGTCACCGGCGACGACACAGAACAAAGAGGGTGAGGCATCAATCCTAACCCATTGGCCATGCTTGTTTAGGAGTTCCAAGCCATGGGTCTGTTGATGCAATATGGTGAACAAGGTTGTGTCTCTATGAGATCCAATCCCTTTTTCGCCTTCTTCTTTGTTAGCAGGCATGTATTTGTATAATCTCATTGCGTAGTTATTTGATTCCAAGAAACTCTCACATTTTTGGCTATCCACTCCATAGCTTTCAAACACCATCTTCTTCAGTCTACGATCTAATTCCACTAACCCACTTGCATACGCATTCACAGCTTCACTACACCCACATATTATTACATTTTAAGATTGTAAAGCATGCATTAATGAAATTTATGAATACACTCCAAGTAAATTTTGTAACATCTTTTATTTTTTTTGATAAAAGCTATACATACATATATGAATAATAGTCTCAAAATACTTCATTAATTAGAAAAATGAATATGTAACCTCTTTTAGTTTTACCTGATTTTCATTGTAATCACTTCCTTTTAGTTTTTGTAAGGGTAAATGTGTAAATTTAGCAACGAACTTATAGGTTAGAAGTATTCAACTCAATTAACATTTTAATGCTGTAAATTTAGTAACGTCGTTAAGCCACCTTAACTTCATTAACTAGCTGAAATATTTTACTATTTTTAGGGTATATAGTTTCATTTTGGGATCATTTGGATTTTTAAAATTATACATTTTTACTTAATTTCCTTTATGAAAGTTACTCTAAATAATTTTATCTTTCTAATGGTAATTAAAAGTTAAAACTACACATTTTCACTTAACTTCTTTCCCCTTTCTTATTCCTTTTTGTTTAACATTTTTCTAAAAAATTTAAGTAAAATTGAGTAGTTTTGATTACCATTAGAAAGAAAAAATTATTTAGAGAAACTTTCATCAGCAAAAAGGAGTAATTTTAATTACTTAAATAATCTCAAAATGAAGCTTTAATCAAAATATGTTAGTTGGTTAACATGATTAGGAAAGGTTAATGATATTGTTAAATTTGCACCCTTATTAATTGATAATAAATTTACACCTTTAAAAAGGTGATTGTACTATGTGCTCTTGACCAATAAATTTGTTGTTAAATTTGGACATTTACCCCATTTTAATTCAAATCTTTAAAATTTCATCTAATTTGTAATCAGAACCTTCTCTCTTTTTTCATTTTTATCAATCATCTTAACCTAAAAATGATAATTTGATGTACTAAATGGAAAATTATTTTTTTGCTCTTTATAATTTTAACTCATATTTGTCACCCAGTTTCTATATTTTGACTCGATGCAACTCAGTCGCTGTAATTTCAATTCAATTGTAACTCAGCCTTTATACTTTCTATCACTGTAACTCAACCCTTATAATTTATACCGATTTATAATTTAATCCTTATATTTTTTAAATAAATAAAATTATGTGTATAATAAAGGCTAGGACTATATTAAAAAATTGTTAAAGAAGTGGGTTGCATCAAGTCAAAGTTTAAAGATTGAGTTGTAGTCAAATCAAAACTATAATGATGGATCTATAATCGAATCAAAACCAAAGAGACTACAAGATTAATTGCCCCCATTAAAAAGTGTTGTTTTGATCCAAAAGTAAACACATCCCTTGTAAGGGAGTCAGAAATATCATTCTTTCTGATTTCTGTAAATTCACCAAAAGGTTAAAAGATAATAAATTGAAAAATACCTGAAAGCATCGTTTCCTTCTGGCCACATGACGTGAGCGAACTTCTGGCAAACCTGTAAGCTCAAAGGATTATCAATGGCATGAGATTCAAAGAGAGGGTTCAAAGGACCTGGCCCAAAGTAGCCATGATTAGGCTTATCACTCGTCCGTCTCATCTTGGTCTGTGTTGGGAGATCAAATAGTTGTTTGGCTGAATCATAAATATTATTATCACTGGAATCATCGTCGTCTTTGTTAAACTCATCGAGGAGTACGAGGAAACCGCCATGATCTTCAAGCGCAATACGAACAGCTTTGCAGGTTGAAACCCATTCATCTG